>PITA01014574.1:0-53107 GCA_004023965.1 Spilogale gracilis | reverse complement strand
GGAAGTCTAGATTTTTATATGGGACCTACCAAAACAAATCTGTGTGGATATTTGGCCTGTGGGTCAATAGGTTGTAACTTCTATTTTAGACTTCCTGGTTTACACTCCTTTTGTTATAAAAAACAAAACCATGAGACTCTATAAGCAAGCTTCAGTAGCGTATATCAGATCAATAAAGACAACGAGGAATTATTTTAAATCCAGGAAAAGAGAGTGAGAAATTAAAACTCCTTTCAGGGTCACCTGGGTGGCTCAGTCAGTTAAGCGTCTGCCTTCAGTTCAGGTCCTGATCTCAGGGTCCTGGGAGTGAGCCCCTTGACTCCCTGCTCAGCTCAGTGGGGAGTCTGCTTCTCCCTCTGCCCCTTCCTCCCCTGTTTGTGCTCCCTCTCAAATAAAATAAAATAAAATAAAATAAAATAAAATAAAATAAAATAAAATACCTCCCAAATGGTGACAATATTGACAACTTTCTTCAGACAATTAGAGGAAAATTTTTCACTGAAAAAAGTGCACATCTTTTATAAAAGGACATGACAGAAGCTACTTACCTTGGAAAATCTGAATGCATTCTAGCCGCAAAGTACAGAGGAAATGCATTTGAGGATACTAATGGGATTTAAAAATTGTTTTTATAATTTCCATTTAACTAAAAAAATCCACTCCAAATCTAGGCAAATTAGCAAATGTAGTATTGATTTTTATTTTTTATTTTTTATTTTTTTTAAAGATTTTATTTATTTGACAGAAACACAGCCAGAGAGGGAACACAAGCAGGGGGAGTGAGAGAGGGAGAAGCAGGCTTCCCGCCAAGCAGGGAGCCCAATGTGGGACTCAATCCCTGGTCTCCGGGATCATGACCTGAGCTGAAGGCAGTTGCTTAACCAACTGAGCCACCCAGGCGCCCTGCAAATGTAGTATCGATTTATTATTAGGCTTTTCATCTGACCTCAGACTTAGTTGCTTTGCATTTCTATTGTTCTTCAAGAACTGATAAATGAGGGATTATAGATCCCACTTTCTATTTTTCCAAATTAAATAATAAATCATGTGCCAAGGTCTAGAAGACAATGGGATCATGAATAACAAATATTAGGATTATATGGCCTCAAACCACTTGACAACAATGATGTGGTTCTTTCTGTTACAATTATGAAATATATGTATGAAGGAAAAATTTCATTGTACCTAAGCATGGGATAGGTGTTTCAAAGTTATTTTATGAATTATTTTAATATAACTTGGATAAAAATGCTCACAGGAATTGAAAAATGGTTCAAGGGGCATAAATGGAAAGACACTGATAAATAGCAAGTAATGGGAGCACTCAGTACTCACCAACCCTACCATAGTGTTCATTAAAAACCCAAGTGCTCAAATAAGGAACAGACCATGCTGAGTCTCTAATTGAACAGAGACCCTGAAGGAAACAAATATTTAACCACGTTTTTTTTAGAGGGATGGTAGGGTTAAGAAACTTTCTTCTAGAACAGTTTTAGAGAAAAGCTACAAAGATAGCACATAGAGTTCCCCTAAGCCCCTTCCCCAATCTCCCCTAAGATCTTACATTGCCATGGTACATCTGTATGGTTCAGAAACAACTTCTTACATTATGATTAACTAAACTCCAGATTTTATTCTAATTTCACTTATTTTTCTACCAATGTCCTTTTTCTGTTCCAAAGTAACACCCAGAATATCACATTACATTTAGTTTTCCTGTTTCCTTACTCTCCTCCTTCTTGATCTTTCTTGTTTTTTCTTGACTGTGACAACTTTGAGAATTACTGATTATGTGTTTTATAGAATGTCCCTCAATTTGGATTTGTCTGATGCTTTTCTCAGATATAGAATTATGTGTTTTTAGGAAGAACATCACAGAGGTGAAGAACCCTTTTCATCACATTCTATCAGGGTACATGCTGTTGATGACTTATTGGTGATGTTGAACTTGATTACTTGGTTCAGGTTGTGTTTGTCAGGTTTTTTTACTGGGAGATTACGCTCCTGCACCCCCATACTCTCTTTGTTGGAAGAAAATCACTAAATGCAGCCCTTTCTGGGGGTGGGGTGGATGTTACTCTCCACTTCCTAAGAGTGATGGTATCAATATAAATTCAGGGAAAATTTGTCTCTTCTCTTCTACTTATTTTTTCAATTGTTTATATCACTATAGACTCATATATTTGTTGTATATTTTGGGTTATAATTCAATACTCTTCTTTTTTGTTGTTTAAATTGTCCTAGCATTGGCTATTGGGAGCTCTTCTGGGTTGGCTCCTGTGTCCCTTTGACAAGTTTCACTCTCATTTTTTTTTTGAGTATATTGTGACTTAGACTTCTCTTGTATTTTCCCTTCTCCAGACCTAGAATCAGCCAGTTTTCTAAACAGCCTTGATTTCTTTTATTGGAGAATGGTGTTTAGAACACAAGATCTCAACATAGGATGTGCTTTTTGCTACTGAGACTCTTTGAGTGGGTAGAGATAAGAAAAATAGAGATCTATACTAACCCAGGCATGTACACAAATCTGTAATTACGTCTCTATCCATCTGTGACTATATTAAGCTACCCGTGGGTTCATACTGATGCTAACTGTCCTTTCTAATGTATGACTCTACAACACCAAGTACAATAAATTTCCTGTTATCTGACATGATCAAGAAAGGCAGTGTCCTGGTTAATCAACTCTCCTAGGTAAATGAGAGCTAACAAATGAGACACATGTATTTTTTATCTTCCAAGAATTGGGCTAAAACATTAAAATGATTTCTAAGGTAATAACAGATTTTCATATTGCACTTACTGTGTACTTGGCACTTTACATTTATTACTCATTTTGTCTTCACAGCTCTTCAAGAAGATACTATTACTACATCAATCCTATAGATGAAGAAACTGAAGTGCAGAGTGGTGAATTTGCCGCTTACTACACAGTAAGTGGCTGATCCACCATCAGAGTCTGCTATGCTATACCTCCTTAGCAAACTTTAGTCTTTTTTTGAGGGGTCAGGAGACAGTGAAGAGTCATGATTCTGTTCATCAGTCCTAAGTATTTTGCAGATGTATGGATATGCCACACAAAAAAGGTTATGATTTACTGAGCACCAGGTAACCAAGAGTTTTGTTTCTTTGCAGTTATCTTGAGTTGCCACATTTTTTACAATGACTATTTATTAATTTTATATTAATTAAAAGCTGTAAGCGTCATACACATATGTAAAATGACTGTAGCTGGCTATACCTCTTCACCAGAGATTCTCTTTCCATGTGTACTATTGGAGATCAGCGTTTAATTTTAATAAGGTATAAGGTAAGTTTTTCTTATACTCGATACATTTCCTTATTTTTTTGATAACAACCTTATACATCTCCCTTTTCCCTTTACCTGTTAGAAAGCTTATTGTAACAATTGCACAGGTCCTTATGGCCGACTCAGACATTTTCTTGGTCATAATTTAACTCACTTTAAAAAATATTAACTCTAGGGGCGCCTGGGTGGCTCAGTTGGTTAAGCGACTGCCTTCAGCTCAGGTCATGATCCTGGAGACCCGGGATCGAGTCCCACATCGGGCTCCCTGCTCAGCAGGAAGCCTGCTTCTCCCTCTCTCAGTCCCCCTGCTTGTGTTCCCTCTCTGGCTATGTTTCTCTCTGTCAAATAAATAAAATCTTTAAAAAAAAATATTAACTCTAATTTGGGTCTAAGGATATGACATAATGAACAAATGTAAACCTCCCTCTTACTGTAAAAGCTATATAAATTTTTTTTAAAGTTCAAATCCAAGGCCAAGCATAAAATAAAGAATTTCCCCAAGTCCCAACAATGAAGGCAAACTCCAAGTGGTGCTCATGCAAGTCAGTGCCTCGATGGCCCAGGAGACAGTAGATCTGGACATCAGCCCAAACATTTTATTGGCCACAGTGGGATAGGAGACAAGGCCTGCAGTCACAAATGGCGGGGGTGTTGAACCCAACCCCTGGATAAACCTGGGGTCTGAAATGGCTGCACCTCTGTGATGAGGGGACCAAAAACATTGTCCACCTACCCAGGCATGGGGGTTTATCTTGTCAGGGCTCTGGATGAAAGAAAAAAGACCAACTTGAGAAGTTCAGCTCCCTAATTTCAATACATGGGACCCAATTTCACTCCTCACAGGTAGTGCCTAGATGGCTCAGTTGGTTTGGCGACTGCCTTCATGATCCCGGAGACCCCGGATCAAGCCCCACATCGGGCTCCCTGCTCAGGTCATGATCCCGGAGACCCCGGATCGAGCCCCACATCGGGCTCCCGGCTTCTCTTCCGCGGGAAGCCTGCTTCTCCCTTCTCACTCCCCCTGCTTGTGTTCCCTCTCTGGCTATGTTTCTCTCTGTCAAATAAATAAATAAAATCTTTAAAAAAATTAAAAAAAAACTAATCACAGAGAGTTGAAGTATTTGAGTATTCCACAGAAGCAAATGCAGACCTGTTCTGGCGGGGGGCCATTTTCACATGGCAGAGCTCAGAGGACACATGTATGCGCGCGCACACACACACACACACACACACACACACACACACCTGGAAAAGATGAGCTCACATGGGGAATTAATACACCATTAGAGAATATCAAAAGACACATCAAAAGAATGAGTGCCCCTGAGAACTTGAGATAATTAATATGTGAGAAATGACCATGAAGAACAAATAATAGACTTGACATAATACATAAATCTTCAGATTGAAGCAGAACCCTGGATGCTGAGCAGGATGAACAAACCTGATGCACCCTTGAGGTGTGTGCTTTGTTAGTTCAGGTTTTCATAAATTGAGTGTTCTTAAAGTAGAGCCCACCAGACACAATGCCATCTGGAAGGATTGGGGAATGCCTTTAGGCAGCCCTGAGCAAAGAAGCCACCCCTTCCTAGATGCCTGGACAAAGGACTCAGACCACAGAAACCCCTATTACCTGAAAGAATCCTCCATAGTACTATATCCCTCAAGGCTTGGCAGACCACCGGATGTCTGCACAGGACACTGGATTAGGTGGTTATGGGTTGACATAGGAGGAAAGATGAGAAGAACTACAAATGAGTACTGGGCACAGTGCCATAGCTGAGCTGACCAGACAGCTGCTCACTTAGCCCTGTGTTACATGAAGCCATCCACAGGGTTAGCAATGGCACTCCTAGAAATGGAGGACTGGAATTTGAGGATATGTGCCTGCAACACTTTCCTCAACAGGAGAGGATGTTTGTGAGGAGAGAAGACAGCCCTAAATGGTCTCTGTTGCATATAAGGGGACTGTGCCTCACTTAGCTGGTTAATTTGGTCCCTGAGACAATATGTTCTGCAACATGTTTTCTTAGTCATCCTTCAAGACATGGCTGCAAAGTCCCCTCTTGGAGAAACCTTTCTGCCTGCCCCCATTCCAGGTTTGGTTGTGCCCCTTCCTCAATGTGCCTTTGGTTCATGTCCATAGAGTGCCTGCTTAGTAACCCTAACAAAAAGGCCCAGCGACCTGGTGTAACTTTGGCCCATGGGGCCAAATGATGGGATGTCCAGGCAAGCGAGGCTCCCGCACCCCACCCATTATTCACTTGGTGCCATACAGGCAGGGGTTAGGTCAGGTGCACTAATAGAAGTTGATACATATATAGTTGATGCCAGTCAGGCAAATTGAATCAATTCATTAAGAAAAATCACAACTCAGGGGCACCTGGGTGGCTCAGTCAGTAAAGCATCTGCTTTTGGCTCAGGTCATGACCCCAGGGTCCTGGGATGGAGCCCCACATCGAGCTGCACAGGGGTCCTACTTCTCTCTGTCCCTCTGCCTGCCACTCCCCCTGCTTATGTTCTCTCTGTCAAAAAAAAGATCTTAAAAAAAAAAAAGAAAAATCACAATTCAGCAGGTGCCTTTTTTGTTGTTCTTTTTTAAAAATTAACATACAATGTATTATTTGCTTCAAGGGTACAGGTTTGTGAGTCATCAGTCTTACACAATCACAGCACTCACATACCATCCCCAATGTCCATCACCCAGCCACCCTTTCTCTCCCCCCACCTCCCCCAGCAACCCTCAGTTTGTTTCCTGAGATTAAGAGTCTCTTATATTTTGTCTCACCCTCCCCATCCCATCTTGTTTCATTTTTTTCCCTCCCTATCCCCCATGACCCCCCAGCCCTGCCTCTCAAATTCTTCATATCAGAGAAATTGTATGATAATTACCTTTCTCTGATTGACTTATTTTGCTCAGCATAATACCCTCCAGTTCCATCCACATTGTTGCAAATGGCAGGATTCCATTCTTTTTGATGGCTGGGTAGTATTCCACCACAATCACATACACACACACACACTCACACCCCAAATCTTCTTTATCCATTCATCTGTTGATGACATCTAGGTTCTTTCCGTAGTTTGGCTATTCTGGACATTGCTGCTATAAACATTCGGGTGCACGTGCCCCTTTGGATCACTACTTTTGTATCTTTAGGGTAAATACCCAGTAGTCTGCAGGTGTTTTAACATGGTGTAGACAGGAGTTAATCAACTAAGTTCTGTTCTTCATTAACATGTTTTGGCATCATTTACACAGCCGCAATCATTTTATCTGTCTTTCCCAGCAGTTTTTTGTTTTATTATTTATTTATTTTTATTATTTTTAAAATATTTTATTTATTCATGAAAGACAGAGAGAGAGAGGGAGAGAGAGAAAGAAAGAAGCAGGTCCTCTGCTGAGCAGGGATCCCGATGCAGGACTTGATCCCAGGACTCTGGGATCATGACCTGAGCCGAAGGCATACAGTTAATTGACTGAGCCACCCAGGTACCCCTCCCAGTAGTTTAAAAAAAAATTGATTCTGTGGGAGTTGTTTTATATCTTTTCTGTCCAACTCTGAAGAAAAGAGAAATCATGAAAGCCAGCAATCTATTTTTAATGTTTATGTACAGCTATATTATTATTTTTAACAGAGGATTTAAACATTTATTTTAGCTATTAAGTTAGTTATTGTTCCTAAAGGCTTTCTGTGGATGTTGGTGGAACACAAGAGGATTATACTCTTTGAATAACGATAAATAAAGTCTGTATGAAATAAATCACTACTTAAATAGATTTCTTGACTTATTAAGTGGTTCTTACCATAAGCCCAAGTTTTGAGTTGGGAAAGGCATTTGTTAGAAGCATAATCTGTCATGCTCCAGTGCTGAAATCAGAAGAAGGGCAAGGAATTCATAAAAAATCCATTTATAAGCTCAGCGACTCTCCTTTTCATAAGCAGCAACTTCTCTCCTGAATTGGTTCAGAATCCCAGCTCCTGGTGCAGAAATGGTTCTGGTCTTGAAAATGCCAACAAGATTCCAGTCTATTAATGCCTTGGAGAACACAGAATTGTATCTTTAATGCAGTTCTTGGTCTAATCTTCCTGCCAGAAAGGACCCTACAAATCTCTAGGAGCCCCAGTTGTTGCTGTAAAATTGCAGGACAACAACGCAGTCTTTTTCTCTCTAGCCACATGCGCTGGGCTGAGGCATGTGTTCAGTGTCTCTCTTGTGCAGATGAGATGATAGATGCTCAATTTCTGCTTCTAGGAGGTTATGGTGTGAGAGGGGGCACAGGGCTAGAGGGGTCTACAGTGCATATAGTCACAGAATACATGCTCTCTTGGGGCAGAGATTTAGTCAATAAACAAAGGACTTTCTCTATTGGGATGGTAAAAGGCTTGATTTGAAATAAGACAGGCATGATCTAAAATGAACTGGTTAACTCATTTGTTTAAAAGCAAGTGGTGAAATTGAGCCAAGGTCAGAAACTGAGGCTTTGGGGGGTCATTATGTTTGGATTTCGGGAAATACAGTGGCTCTTTGTAAATGGTTCTCAAACCTAGCTGATCTTAGTCACCCAGGAACCTTTTAAAATACAAATTCTTAGGCCTCTCCTTAGATTTACTAAATTAAGGTTGGGAGGATGGAGCCCAGGGATTTTGAGTTTGGACACACTAGACCTTGGAGAAAGTGTTCAAGCTTAGGACTAGGCAGATCTGGTTTTAAACCTTGCCTGTTTGACCTTGAGCACACTTTGAGTCTTCTAAAACCTCAGAACCTCTAAGAAGAACAACTTTGGAGTGAATCAATGAGATGTCAAACATCTCAGAGGGTTGGCCCAGGGGCTGGACTTTATTGGGCATTTGGTAACCATCTTAGTCCATTTGGGCTGCTATAACAAAAATGCCATAGACTTAAACAACAAACATTTACTTCTCACAGTTCCAGGGGCTGGGAAACCTAAGGTCAAGGTGCTGAGAGATTCGGTTTCTGATCATAGCCCTCTTCCTGGTTCAAAGACGGCAATCTTTTTGCTGCAACCTCATGCTGGCTGAAAGGGCATGGGAGCTCTCCGGAGCCTCTTTTATAAGGGCACTAATCCCATTCGTGAGGACTCCACCCTCATGACCTAATCACCTCCAAAAGGCCCCATTTCCTATTACCATCACTTTGGGTCTTTGTATCTCAGCATATGAATTTTGTGGGGACACCAACATTTAGTCTATAGCAGTAACTGTGGGATGCCCTCTCCTTCTTAACTTCAGCACATGATAGCCTTTGGGATGTCTGTGGGCATGATATACTCAATTAAAGCATAACTAGGTGACAGTATAGCAGGTCAGGAAGCTATCTGAATCACAGAGAGGAAGTGTTTGACATCCTGGTGAGTTATGATAAGCTTGGGTGAACCTGCTTAAATATGTGGCCACCCATCCAGCCGAGCAAGCTGGCGTAAGCCTTGAGGCTTCTGATTCACTGAGGGGCAAATGTTGTCTTGGGTCTCCCAAGTATCTGATAATCATACTTTATGCTCACAGGCCCTAAGTATTTTCAAGGTTCACTTGATTTTCGCCATAACTGGGTGGAGGGTGGCCTGCAGCACCTTGCTGGCCTAAGATCGCCTTCAGAGTGCAGAAACTGAGAGAACTCAAGGGTGTGTGTAGCCACAGAATAAACATGGCTTCCTGGACTGTCAATTTTATTCAAATCCTAGAGAAAGCAGCACTATTTTTACACTAATCACAGCTGGTGTTTATTGAGTGTTTGCTTTGTGCCAGGCACTTTTATTCTAATAACAATCTTATGAGGAAAGCCTGTGAGGTAGGTACTTTTATCATTGTTATTTTAAAGATGAAGAAAAGGGTGCCTGGGTGACTCAGTCCTTTAAGCATCTGCCTTCAGCTCAGGTCATGATCCCAGGGTCCTGAGATCGAGTCCTGCATCGGGCTCCATGCTCAGCAGGGAGCATGCTTCTCCCTCTACTGCTTACCCTTGCTTGTGCTCTCTCTTAAATAAATAAAATCTCTAAAAAAAAAAAAAGACAAGGAAAAACTGAGAAACAGTTTAAATTACCAAAGAAGTATTTTTTAAAAAGGTTTAATTTATTTGTTTGTTAGAGAGAGAGAAAGCACAAGCAAGGGGAACAGCAGGCAGAGGACAAGCCAGGCTCCCTGCTGAGCAAAGAGCCTGACGTGGGACTTGATCCCTGGACACTGGGGTCATGAACTAAGCTGAAGGCAGATGCTTAACCAACTGAGCCACCCAGGTGTTCTCAGACAAAGAAGTATTGAAGGAGAGTGAGGAATATGAAAAGAAAGGGCATTCCTTGGGACGCCTGGGTGGCTTAGTCCTTAAGCAGCTGCCTTTGGCTCAGGTCATGATCCTGGAGTCCCGGGACAGGCTCCCTGCCCACCGTGGGAAGCCTGCTTCTCCCTCTCTCACTTCCCCTGCTTGTGTTCCCTCTCTAGCTGTGTTTCTCTCTGTCAAATAAATATATAAGATCTGAAAGAAGAAAGAAAGAAAGAAAGAAAGAAAGAAAGAAAGAAAGAAAGAAAGAAAGAAAGAAAGAAAGAAAGAAAGAATGAATGAATTCCTAGCAGAGGTCATGTTGCAAAAAATCTGAGGCAACTGAGGAAACTCAAGTGGCACACAGAAATCTGGGAGAACACAGCATTATTAAGCCGGTGGGCTCAGTGGGATTGCTCCCCAAAGACTCAGCGCCCAGCAGGGCAGTGTTGAGATTTTATGGTTACAGGTGATGGGGGATGGTAATGGGACATTTTCACGGTCTCTCATAGCTGATTGGCCCTCTGTATGCGGAGGTATAATCTATATGGGAGAGCCAGAGGAGAGTGCTAAATCATCCCGGGGGAACTTGTTTTTTTTTTTTTTTTCCTCTTAACCAAACAGGACAGCCATTTGGTCTTTTTCTGTCTCAGCAGGAGCAGTGGGGAGCAGCAAACAGGACAGGGTTGGGGCCCGGGATTTTTCTGCCTCAAGTACACCATGTGCAAAGGCCCTGCAGCACAAAGAAACAGTGCATCTGAGAAAAGAAAGGCTAGAATAGCTGATATGCAGAAAACAAGAAAATAAGAGCTCACACAGGGCCTCATGGATCATGGTGATTTTGCCTGTTATAAAAGTAGTGGGAAGCAATTGAGATTTTGTTTTTAATTTGACTTTTATTATGGAAATTAAAAAATATATACAGTAGTAGAAGAAAATAACAGGCCCCTAGTACATCACCCAACTTCAATAATTAGCCATTTATATGTTTCAAGCAGGAAAGTGACATGATTAGCTAGCTTTATGTTCATACCAACCAACCAACCAACCAACCAATCAACCAACCAGCCAAACTACCCACCCTCTGACTATAGCAGAGAAGGAATTGGAGGGACAGAGGATACACGGAGAGAATGGTTGGGAGGCCACTGCAGTGGTCCACGCCACAGGTAGTGTTGTGGCAAGGGGAGGGTAAACAGAGGGCACCAGACAGACTCAAGGAGAAATGGGAATGAGGGGCTCATGGGTTGGGCTCCCCCAGAAGCAAACTCTGATACAAGTTGGGGGTCAGGATACACTGACAGAGAAGGGGGGAAGAGAAATAAGGAAGGAAGGAGGGCACCAGCCAGTGTCTTCTCAAGCCAGCTACCCCTCAGCCAGGACCAGCTGTCTTATTTTCAGGAACCAGGGCAACACAAAAATGTAAAGCCTGTTGCTCATAAATTATTAAGAATTTAAAAACAATGGCAACAGAGTATTCAGCCAAGCACAGGCTTTTTAGTACCAGTGCCTGAGGCAGCCATGCAGGTTGCATGCCCTTGCAATCCATCCTGCCTTTGGGCTTAATCCTGCAGAAAACTGGTGAAATGATATAAAATGTACACCTCAGAGAAATGAGGGAGCCATCAGTCATAGCTTAAAGCCTGCTCCTGGAGAGGTCTAGCTTCCTGGCACTTCCAGCCTGCCTTGCCCATAAAGATGGCTTTCCCTGGCTTCTTCCTTGTAGAGCCTGGCAGTGGTTAGTCCTGAGGGACACCAGCTGGATGCCAACAGCATCTGCTGTGGGGGCTGAGGTTGAGGGGGTGTGTCCAAAGAGACATGAAATGACTTCTAGGTTTACAGTTTATGCACTGGAGGCCAGAGGGTCCTTCACTGAGACAGGGAGCACCAGGAGGGGAGCAGGTGGGGGCGGGTCAGGGAAACAACTGAATTTGGTTTGAAAGTGGTGAGCTTGCCTTGTTCCTGTGGAGCTGTTAAAGAAGGCAGTTGGAGTTTTGGCTGTTAGGCTCAGGGGCATTGCTGGCTCTGAATATGAACAAAAGTTCCCTGGGGGAGGGTATGCTGGGGGCTGTGAAGATGCCTGGTGTCTGCAGTCCACAAGCTGAGGTCAGGCCACAGGCCGGCACTGGGGGCACTTAGTTAACTAAAAACCAAAATCTGCTCCCTCAGCCCCTGTTCCTCAGGCCCCAGCCTCCAGGCCAGGGCAGTCAGGTGGACACCTGCAGTAATGGCTCCCCAGGGAGTAGGTGGGGCCATCGCCCTCCCCGGGCTCCTATAAGCGGCTTCTTGTTCCAGCTGTGGTGGAAGCAGGGAACAGATCCTTTAAAACCATCAGTGTCAGGCTGACCTCTTGCCACTGCCCTGTGCATACTCCCCAAGCCAGTCCAGGGGCCGCCTGAGGGGGAGAAGGAAGCTGCATGGAATACTGGGTGTGGGGCATAAACAATGAATCTTGGAACACTGAAATAATAAAATTAAATTTAAAAAAATAAATAAAATCACCTGTACAAACCATGAAGTTGTTCTCCAACCTCATCTCCAGTTTCTGTTTCCTGGGTTTTCTCTATGCAAGTAAAACCCTAAGTTGACCAGTGGATATTAAAACAATGAATTTTTCTTCCCAAATGGTGACATTGCAGTGGCTGGAGTTTTACCAAATCTAATTATCAGGAGCAGTGAAGGTATTCAAAACTTAGTGTATGGGCATCCCAATGACATAAGGATTCTTGCATATATCAATGTCTATTTAAAGAAAGGGTGTCCAGGCTCCATTTGTGTCAAGAGAGGCTCCTGGAAGCCGCTTTATTTCTCACTATTAGAGTCAATCTGAGTTCCTAAATAAAGAGGAGGATAAATGAGTTGGACCTGCCAGGCCCAGCAGCCCTGGGCTTGTGGGCCCAATAACAGCTTCCTTGTTGTTCTTTCTCATTAAAACAAAGGTCGAATCACATAGCATCCAGTGTTTTCCCTTCTAGGGAGGGAAATCTTCCCATGGGGTCCAGGGGGTGGTGAGGCACCCGGGAGACCATGGGAGTGGGCAGGTGTGTGTGGTGGGGTGAGTTCAGGAAGAGGCTGGGGCCTCAATCTTGCATGCTTCTCTGGTCTTCCTGGCCAGAGTCTCTCTGCTTATCCTGTGCTTCAAAGACTGTGCATACACAGAACCACTTCCCAGGGTTTAGTGTGGGCCAGCTGAAGTGACCTGAAAAAGAGGCAGAGTGCACATCTATGTTAGAACATTTAGACGGAAAGTGGCAAAAATGCAGATGAACATATTCTATTTGTTGTTGTAGAAAATTAAACATCTAGCCTGGTCATTAATTTTTTACTTTGTAATCCAGCTATTTTGGCATAAACACAGCCCAAGGGAGTCTTATTTATTATCATTTCATGCCTGTGTTGGGGTGATATTCAAATCTTGAGCATCAGGCCCAGTATGAACACCAGCCCCAAATAGCCAGGATATGGTGTTGGTGTGTGCTGGCCCTGTTGTTCTCTTCACTTGGGAAGTGAAGGGAGCAAGAGGGGACATCGAGGCAGGACTTTAGGTGGCATTTGCATTTGTCCTGGTATCTTGCTGTAAACCATAGGTGACATGATGCTGGGGGAAAGTGTTAGGTTACGGTGGCATCCTCTGGGAGCTCGATTCCTGGGGGCTGGTGCTGCCTGGCTGCCCCCTCCCAGGACCGACTAGTGGCCTCTCCCTGTCCTCCTGTTACCAGAGCAGGAGAGCACAGATACCAAGGACTTGGAATCCGAAGATGGATGATCTGTGGTATCAGAAATGACAGTCTAAATTGGTTCCAAATACAAGGATGCTGCGTAGCGGTGCTGGCGCTGATTGTGTCCCGTGGTGTCACGCTTCAAAGGTTTTTCAGCCTAATAGAGAGGCCTAACAGCCATCAAACTCTTGTCCAGTCTAATTATCATAAATCATTATAAATGGGATCTAATATTGCTAGAAACATAGATTCACGGCCATGGCCATGGGGAAACGGGGCCAAGAGATTGTTTCACTGAGGGAATATGACATCGCATCGTGTTCATGGGACCAGCCTGAATCCTTGCTCAGGAAGTGAAGGAAATCTCTCCAAAATGTTTTGTGGTTGTTACAGGTGCCACTGAATGTGGGAAAGAACTGGAAGGCAGCACCATTCCAGGAGGAAAGTCAGTGGTGGTGAACTCTCAGTAGGCAGTGTTCCAGCAGTAACCCTCAAAGGAAGAGCTACCATTTCTGAGCACTGGCTTTGTTGACAGGCTTCATTCTAGGGACGCTACATCAATTAACTACCTTACAAGGTAGGCATGGCTATTATTACCGTTTTACCAGTGAGGAAATAGCAGGCAAGTGGCACAGGAAGGCACCACTGGGTCACAGTTTTCTTTAATCCATTTCACACAGATATTGACACCTTCTAGGTGCCTTGGGGGAAACACAGAAGGAGACCCAACTTTAGTCCTTCAGGGCCTGCTGCTGTCCTGCCATTTGAACCCAATGGAGAGAGCGCCCCTTGAGGTTGGAGGTGCCCCAGGGAAGACTGGGCACTGGAGATATTTCACTGGAGCCTTGAGAACCAGTAAGGATCTCCTTGTTTTCAATCCCTCATATTCCCATGATGTGAATGAAAGTTCCAGATAAAAATGAGAAGTCTGCATCACTATTTTCTCTCTGGCTGCAAACTGGATTTCGACGAGCCCCTCTGCCTGCCTCAGCTTCTCTGCCTGCCCCAGATGGGCTCCTTAGGGCCTTTGCTAGAGCATCAGGAGGGTTGCCAGACTTAGCAGATAAAAATACAGGAATCAGTTACATTCAAATTTCAGATAAACAGCAAACAAATTTTTAGTTTTATTAGGTCCCATGCAGTATTTGGGACATACTTACACTAAAAGAATTTCTCCTCTGTTGTTTATCTGACATTCAGATTGAACTGGGCTAGTCCGCGTTTTCATGTGGTAACCTGATACCCAGCTTCTGGCAGATCACCCTCAGCACCCTCAGGCCTGAGGCCCAGGCCTTGAACTCAGACCCTCCCAGAGTCCTTTTCTCTGGTTTACCTGAAATTTACTCATCTATTCTTCAGGAATGGCCTTGAGCACTCATCCTGAAGAAAGCCCCGTGCCAGACAGTTTGGGGGTGAGATGGGCTGTCAGGGTCAGCCCTGGAGAATCTCCTGTTCAGTGGGAGAGGGGACACGTCCATTTGCAA
The DNA here is from genome assembly GCA_004023965.1 of Spilogale gracilis. Lineage (NCBI taxonomy): Eukaryota > Metazoa > Chordata > Mammalia > Carnivora > Mephitidae > Spilogale > Spilogale gracilis. The sequence goes on along the minus strand of PITA01014574.1, from coordinate 38,318 downwards.
CATCATGACAAGGGGAAAGTACCACGTACACTGACTTTCTTATGAGCTGGATGGACGGTTCTGGGAGGACATGGTCTTGGAGGGGATTCTGAGGCAGGAGCTGAGCCTGGAGGAGGGGGAGAGTGAGGGCTGGGTCCTCTGCAGCACATTCCAGGGCACAGTCTCTCCCTGGAAGCTTTTGGGAGTAGAAATAAACACAGTTGGTCCCCGACTCTGGCCACCAGAGGGCGGGCTGGCTTATGAAATTTCCCCCACCAAGGGGAAGAAAACCAACTGAGCTTCACCAGGCAGTTTCCCTTTTTCTTTACTCTGAAACCGTGTCAAAGAGGAGAGAAAACCAAGGGCCCATCCCCTCCTCCTTGTGAGTGGAAGGTCTTCCTGAAAGCCCCAAGGGAGTAAGGATGGCACCTTCTCAAGCCAGAGGAGAATCCCCAGCATCTAGTGCAGGACCTGCCTCCCTGAGGGTGCTCAGGAAATGTGAGAAGAGAAGGAGGAAAGAGGGAGATAGAGAAGAAAGAAGGGAGGAAGGAAGGGAGGGAGGGAGGGGGGAGGCTTCCCTGCTGGGCCAGGGGCACAACTGCAGGTGATTTAAGTGTATCCAGCCCTGGGCTTGACACACAAGACTCTTGATGAAATATTGTTTGAAAAATAGAATGCATGGCCCCTAGGAAGGGAAGCACCTAGCATCATTTCCTTCCAAACATTCAGAGTATTGGGATTTGGTCAGCAGTGAAACCTGGGAAGGAGAAGTGGGAGGGGTAAAGAAGGAAGAAAGCAGGATGGTGGAAGTGATGGGAGAATGGTGCTGTGCAAGTTTGGAGAGACTGTGTAACTTTTTTTAGGCCTCAGTTTCCACATCTATATAATGGATGCACTCCCCACCTTGTTACCGTGTTGTGTCCTCTCTCTCACTGAATAGAACTTTCTTCAGGGCTGACCCTGACAGCCCATGTCACCCCCAAACTATCTGGCATGGGGCTCTCTTCAGGGTGGGTACTAGGACCATTTCTGAAGAACAGATGAATGAATTTCAGGTAGACCAGAGAAGGGGTCTCTAGGAGGTTCTCAGTGTGAGGCTTGGGCCAAAGGAGGTCTCCCAGAAGCTGAGTATTAGGCTGTCCAATGAAATACACAATGGCCCAGTTCAACTTGAATTTCAGTGGTCAAGTGAAAAAACAGATGTGATCATGGGCCAGTGCTTTGTAAATTGTGAAGTGTGTACAAAAATGAGCTGTTGTCAGTGTCACTGTAACTCTCTCTTCCCCCTAAGAAATCAGGGGACAGAGTATGTGTTGAATAAAGAAATAGGAAGGAAGGAAGAAGGAAGAAAGGGAGGGAGGGAGGAAGAAAGGGAGAAAGGGAGGAAGTGAGGGAGGGAAGTAGGAAGTGAGGGAGGGAAGTAGGAAGTGAGGGAGGGAAGTAGGAAGTGAGGGAGGGAAGTAGGAAAGAAGATAAGAGAGTGTTATCAGCATTCCCTTTTCCTTCCTCTTCCTTTGTTAAACATTCTAGAGACCCTAGGGCCTTCATTTTCTTATTTTCAGGAGGGAATTTTCATTCATTATTCAACAAGCATTTACTGAGCACATAGTCTCTGTCATCCTAGGAGGAACATTCTAGTAGGGCCAAGGCATTGCTCTAGACAAGAAATGGCAGAGGATTTGGGGTGGGGGGGTGGATAGTGCAGAGAAGAGGCAAGAAGAGATACAGAGGGCACTATGGGACAAAAGTACAGGAGGCTGACATCTTAGAAATAATCAGTAACCCTCACCCACACTTACTCTGTCCTGGTCACCATCCTAAATACGTTCACGGTGCACGCGCACACACACACCCCCCGCTTACAAAAGCAAGCATTTAATCCATCAATGGTTATTTGTGACGGACAGTGTAAACCTCCTTCCCCCCACCTCTACCTCGGTATAGATCATCTGGTGGGAGTGTTTAGGGAGGGGCTGAGTTGCATGTTGGGGTCAGCACTCAACAGAGACACAAGAACAGCCTGGGAGTGCGGCAGGAGTCTCCTCCAAACTTCAGACACCAGCAGGAACAGGAGGTGGCCCTGAGTGCAACCATCCCCAAGGAGTCATTTGTGGGGGCAAATATTAGATTTCTCTTTGACAAGAGATCTGAGGCCCCCACAAACTTAATTTAAATTTCAAAGAACAGCATGGCTTCAACTGGCATCTGGGTTATAGGAATGTTCCATGGTTCCTATTTCACAGAATAAATTAACCCAGAGAGATTAAGAAACGTGTCCACGGTTACACAGCGAGTGCCATGGGATTTGAACTGCGTGGCCTAAAAAATCCCTGTGGGGGGCACCTGGGTGGCTCAGTTGCTTAATCAACTGCCTTCTGCTCAGGTCATGATCCTGGAGACCCGGGATCCAGCCCCACATCAGGTTCCCTACTCAGCAGGAAGCCTGCTTCTCCCTCTCTTACTCCCCCTGCTTGTGTTCCCTCTCTAGTGTGTTTCTGTCAAATAAATGGATAAAATACTAAAAAAAAAAATCCCTATGGAAGATTTGTGCCCTAAGACTACAGTTTCTTTCACCTGGGTCCCTAGGCTGTTTCAAAGCTGAAAGAATTCTTTTAGCCCTTTCTCTTCTTCATCTGTAAGCTGCATGGATCTTTCAGGTAAATTATCTTCTTTGGCTTGGGAAAGGCAAAAGTGTTTCTTAGCTTGCCACAAAGTACTACAGCTAACAGATGGGTATGAGGCCTGCCCTGGGCATGCAGACCCAGCCCCTGCCCTAGTGGAGCTCACCAGCAGGTGGGCAAGAAGCTGCTATCCTCAGGAGGAAGCTGATGAGAGGGTGTAGACATTTGAGTCCCAACACCCAAAGCCTCATCCCAATGACTGTCATCCTCCACAAGCTGGGGCAGGAGCAGTGGAGCAGGGGGGAGGAGGAAAGTGTCCCTCATTTGGAATGGTGGAAATCAGATCTATAAATAGTCATCAGAAATAGAGCAGAGAGAGAAGTCATTTGCAGGCTTACATTAATTCAGTGGCCTTTTTCTTCCTGATGAGACAAGCTACTTTATTTTCTTCAAATTGGAAAAGACAAAACTACCTTGTGTCACCAAAAAGTCTATTCTGTCCCCTTGATGCCTCTTAGGATGGGGAGTCACATCTTATGAGGTTTTTGTCAAGGGGGCGTGTGCAGGCAGATGGCTGATGGATGTGGAGGAGGGGCGATGAACACCGGGGCTCCTTCCCTCCTTCTCCTTCCAACAAGGCACCAGAAAAAACTAATCAGCATCAGCAGCCAGAGGAGAGAAATTCATTAGCAGATCTGGTTTTGCATAATTTAGTGGTCGACATTAGCAAATCAAGTCTGCTTGGCTTTCCTCATTGTAATGGTCATTAGAGAACTCGAAGAAAACACAGGCTCATAATCCCAGCAGTTTACTAGAGATGATAATTAATAACAGCAATAATAAACTGCTAATAAGACTTTGCAATTTTCCCTTCCACTCATGTTACCCCGCTTGTTCCTCACCAACTGTAGCAGAGGAAAGAAAGTTGGGATTACTGTCCTATTTGATGGACAGTGAAACTGAGGCCTGGGAGGTTTGTGCAGCTGGGGAAGGCCTCCCTGCCTGCCTCAGGCATGTCCATGTGCAGGAAGTCACGGCCACGTGTGGGCTCAGGAGAACCAGGCTCAGGCAGGGCCTTCTCAGTGGGAACCTCGGTTCTCCCTAGGCCAGAGCAAATTCTATTAACAGCAACAGCAACAATCATAACGCTAACATTTGCTGCTGAGTACTTCAGGCACCAGACAGTCTACATGTATACTATCTCAACAATAACCCACAGCCACCCACTCGCCAGTGACATCAGCCTCATTCACTGCTGAGGAAATTGTCTCAGAGAGGTGCAACAAACACTAGCTGGAGTGGCTTCCTGGTCCCGAGTGAAACGCCTTCTCTGGGAGTGAACAGACACACAGGGGGCCAGGGACTCTGCATTTGTCATGTGGCCTTTGGCAGACCTGATTGGGCCGGAAAAGGGCAGCTGGCCTAGCTTGGCTAGTCAATGCCCCTCTCTGGGACTTGCCAGGTTGGAACAAAGGAAGGGGAAATGTCCCCTGCCCTGCCGGTGAGGGCTGGCACCATGGCAGCTCTGTTCTTCCCACATGGAAGAGGTCAGGAAGGCAGGTGCAGTGATGGGGCGGGGAGGGGTAGGCAGGCCCTGTGGTATTTGAATTCTTCCTTCTAACTGTCCCTGAAGCACATGTGTGGTAAGAAGCTTCTCCCAGTAGAACTCCTTTTCTTTGAGCCAGCTAGATTTGGGTTTCTGTCTCTTGAAACCATGAGTCCTAAGCTAGGACCTTGCCTGGGGTCCCCCAGGAAGTATGTCATGTGGCAGAGACTGCAGTCTTGTCCCCTCCTTACCATGGTATCCAGGGTCTCCTGAACCTTCCCTTTCCAGCCATGTCTGGGAGGATAGGGAATAGCAGAGCAGACCTCTAGTTTTTTTGGTTTTTGTTTTTAAGATTTTATTTATGTGACAGAAAGAAACACAGCCAGAGAGGGAACACAGGCAGGGGGAGTGAGAGAGGGAGAAGCAGGCTTCCTGCCGAGCAGGGAGCCCCATGTGGGGCTCGATCCTGGGTCTCCAGGATCATGACCTGAGCTGAAGCCAGTTGATTAACCAACTGATCCACCCAGGTACCCCACAGACCTCTAGTTTTGATGGTCCCCTGGCAATGGGATTCTGTAGGTCCCATGCCCTGCAAGGGAACCATACTGAAGGGAAAATACATTGAAGCTGAGTCTTTAGCTGACCCCTCAAGCAATAGACTAGTGTGGCACAGGGCTCAATCATGTTACCCCTGTGCTCTGGACAGGGCTGGCAGAGCTGGCCATTTGAGGCTTTGACTTTTTGAGAACGAGGAGAGCATGGTCATCTTGGGGTTAGAGGGAAGGGCCTGACCTTTGCTCTAGATCCCCATCTGTGGCCATGGCCCTGGGGGCTCTTGCTCTGTAATCAAGCAAGGAGAGATTCCCTTCCTTCTACCCCTACTCCCAGGCCTCCCTCAATGTCAGGAATTCAGCAGGTGTGCTCTCCAGGATCTCTCTCTCCTCCCCATTTCCCAAGTCCTTTGTGAAAAGTTGGCCCCAGGGTCCTACCGAGCCACAAATCCCGCTAGTCTGCCCTCCTGAAGGGGATACACGGGGCGTATATCACAGGAAGCTGGCAAGCAGGGGCTGCCGTTACACTGCCAAGGTCAGATGGTGGTTCTGCCATTGCTCCTCTTGTGATCTCTAGGGTCATTCTTTAACCCCTCCATGCTTCCGGTTTCTAAATCCATAACAAAAAAAGGGACCGACCGTAATGGTAAGTACCTACCTTGCAGAATGAGTGTTAGGACTCAAAGGCCTATTACGAGTTAAGTGCTGAGCTCAGGGAATTCAGCCAATGTTGGTTAATAAAGATGGGGAAACTGAGGTAAAAAGAGGCAAAGCGATTCGTTCAAGGTCACATTCAGGTCACAGTCAGAACAGGGCTGAGACCAGAAGCCAGCTCCCACCACCAGCGAGATGACTCCTAGAAAGCTCCAGAGGACACTGAACTCACCTTCCCCCCACCCCCACGCCCAGCTCCTCGGTCAGATGCCTCCCACTGGGGTTTTCTACTTGACAACTGCCAAGGGAAGCGCATGATGCTGGGTAGGAGGCTGTGTTTCTCAGGACTGGAGTTCATGAGGTGACTGAATCTATCCTGGTGAATCAGGCAGAGATTTGTGATTTATTGACGTTGTAGAAAAAGCCATCAAGCCACTCCAGTCAGCTCCCTTCCTTGGAGACACAGCAGCCAGAAGCCCCCCACCTCGATCCCCAGGTGGGAGGACGCCCAGCAGGTGGGAGACCAAGGAGGGCCATTGTACGGTGCTGAAGGGGTTGCTCTGTGCCCTCAGGGGTGTATGTGCAAGCTGACGTCTGTGGGCGGGACAGGGTGGGGGCACCTAAGCCAGGAGCTGGCTTGTAGGAGGGTGAGGGGCTTGGGGAAGGGAGACCTCTCCCTTTTGTCTTCTAACTCAGAAAGCTGTTTGAATTTTTTAAAATATTTTATTTATTTATTTGACACACAGAGATCACAAGCAGGCAGAGAGGTAGGCAGAGAGAGAGGAGGAAGCAGGCTCCCTGCTGAGCAGAGAGCCGATGCGGGCCTCGATCCCACGACCCTGAGATCATGACCTGAGCCGAAGGCAGAGGCTTTAACCCATTGAGCCACCCAAGTGCCCTGAATTTTTTTTTTAAACCAGTTTTTTAAATTCTTTTTCCAATAATAAAAAAAAATCAATTGTTAGAAAAAAATTAACAACAACCTGAGAAGAGTTCAAAGGAGAAATAAAAGGATGACAGGGTTCCTGAGGCCCTGCCCGGTCCCAGGAGAGAGCTGACTAGGGCTCTGGCATGCTCCGAGGTTGGGGTGTGGCCACAGAGAGCCTTGGGGGAGTGCCACCTCCTCGGATGGGCCAAAGTCTCTGTAGTTCACAAAGCGATGTCTGGTCCCATGTGTTGCTGACCCACACCTGCCAGGTGGGCAGAACAAATGTCACTATTATGCCCATTTCACAGGTGAGAAAACCAAGGCTCTGAGAAGTTGCCATGACTTTTCTGAGCTCACACAGCTGAGGAAGAGCAGGGCCTTGACTGGGTCTTCTATAGCCTATACAGAACCTTTGGTGAACTGCCAGGTGTTTTGGGGTACAAGGAGCCCTGGCTGGACTTGAGCCATGGTCTCTGACTCCAAAGGCCCAGCTCCTCCCATCGCTGCCCCCGCTCTGTGGAGCAGCCTAGGAACAGTGAGGGGTTGGTGGGAAGGGTTGGGGCACTATGACGAAACATGGAGGTGGATGTGGTTTGGGTAGTTTGACCCTCTGCATCTGGTCCTGTGGTACCATTGCTCTAGGTGAGGGTCAGAGGACACACACTAACAACTACCCTGGCGAGAAATGGCTGCAGTCCATGTGCCCATCCTGATGGACCAGCCAGTGTTCAGAAATTGGAAACTACATTATGCTACTTACTAAAACGATAAGAAACAAATTCTAAAAACTCCCATTTCCTGGTGTCAGAAGCCACAGACGGCCTCAGAAGAGGATTGCCTGTGGAACGTGGCTTTCAGTTGGTCACTATCCTGAGGAATGTGTCCCCCAACCCAATCCCTCCTATTTTCTAGAGCTGGACAAGAGGAGGTCAGGGTCCCCCAGTTGGGAAGACAGTTTCCTCTTGCACTATGCAAAGTTCACAGGACTCATCCCTGCTTCTGGACACCAGCCCCAGTGGTCAGCAAGAACTTGGACCAGGCACAGTGGGGAGAGGAAAGAACAGATGCAACTCAAGAGATGGCCCAACATGGTGGACAAGGTTCAGCTCTTGAGGCCAGGAGATTAGGTTTAGTCCTGCAGTGACTCTTCTCTTCACTGTCTGTCTGTCCACACATCTATCCAACATTAAGCAGCTATTTCAGGTAGAAGTTTCTAGTGCACTACATGCACTGAACGGTGGTTCTTCCCTTGGTGGATTCGCTAGTCCCTAGTCAACCCCAGTTCCCTGGACTGAGAGCCTGTACTTGGTCAGCCCCTCTGAGTACATAGGACTCAGGGAAGCTAACCCACACCCCAGAGTGCTAGGAGACTGAGGTAGAATCATACATTCACTGATAGTCATCAGTGAATTATAACTGGCAGACGGAGGTCTGTGTGGCCTGGCCAGTGCCTTTCTTCCCTGCAGGCCAGTGTGATGTGGCAGGCCTGGTTATCAGAAGGGGTCGGTGGGCACACAGCAATGCCAATGACTTGTGCATTGGGAGATGGTTGCCTCAGGTGGCCCTGACTTCCTCCAGAACACCTCAGGTCAGGCATTTCTTCTTCTAATTAACTGAAATTGGCTCCTATTCCCTTGGACACTGCTCATGAGGACATGGTCTGTCTCGGTTGCTTTCAGAGCCAGCCAACCCCTGTGACAGAGACATTTTGACTTTAGACACGTCATTAGCACTTGTAATCAGGTTATGGTGAGTCTTGCTGACTGAGGGTCCATCTCTCTAGAGTGAAAGTGCATTGATTCTGCCTTGTTCTGAGCAAATTTTATACTTTCACTCTCAGAGAGTGACCTTCCTCCTTTTTTTCAAGTCTTTGGGTGCACCCTACTTCACCCAAAGCATCCCCACTCTGCACAAGGAATAGAGAGATGAACAGCACATGGTCCCTGCCTTTCTTACAGTTGGGAGGGAACACATGGCATGTTCATGATCAATGAACTACATTTCTGCGAGTCTCTTCCTGACCCAGAGGCCAAGTGTGCACTGCCCAGAAGGCATCCAAGAGGATCCCCACTCCCCGTTCCAGAACCCCCTCCAGTGAACACACACACACACACACACACACACACACACACACACACCATTCCCTACTTACAACTCCCTGCACACTGGAGGCATATTGTCTGCTTGCAAAGGGACCAGTAACTGGCCCTGGTTGGGGAAGACTCCTGCAAATTCTGACAGATGAGTGGGGCCACAGCTCTCGCATCCAGGGTGCAGGGAACTTTGGCTCACTTTCCACAACTTCCCTGATATTCCCCTTCTCTGGCTGCCCTCCCTAGGTGACGTGAAGTCCCAGGATCACATGGTATCTGAGTAGTGTGGGCCTCAGTTGCTTTTGAGTTCTAACTCCATCTGTGCTCACCCTGGAGGTCTTAGGGACGGAAAATGGGGTTGTTGTGGGTATTTTAGGAAGCTGTTGTTTGTTTTTAAAGATTTTATTTATTTGACAGCGAGAGAGGGAACACAAGCAGGGGAATTGAGAGAGGGAGAAGCAGGCTTCCTGCCGAGCAGGGATCCCAGTGTGGGGTTCGATCCCAGGACTCCAGGATCATGACTTGAGTGGAAGGCAAATGCTTAATGAATGAGCCACCCAGGTGCCTCAGGAGGCTGTTTTTGATGAGTTTGGTCTCAAAGTAAAGGAAGTGAGTCCATAATGGTGTAATTTCAGGCAAAAGTGGGCACATTTAGGCCTTCTTAGAGCTTCCAAAATCTCAGGACGTAGCACTTCTCTCACTGGTGGGACCTTGGGCAGACCATTTATCCCATCTGAGCCTTGGTTCCTCTGTCTGTAAAACGGGAATGGAAAACACCAGAACCTACCCCACAGGGTCATTGTGGGGATTAAGTAAGGAGATCCCTGTGCAGGCTGAGAAGTCAGCCTGTGGCCTTGTGAGGCAAGAACTCAAGAACACCAGGTCTTCTGGTTCTCATGGTGTGGCCTCTCTCAGTTGACTGAATAAGAGGCATCCCTCCTTGCTTCTCTGTCCCTCTGGCTGTCCTCTGGTTCATTCTTCTCCCTCCTTAACCCCGGCCCATTCCTCAAGAAGTGTGGCACTGCAGAAAGGAGGTGCCCTCAGAGGGCTTGGAAGTCTCACCTTATGAGTCATTGGAGTTGATTTGGGTAGTGATGCCCCCGCCCAGAGAAGGCCCCACTTCATTCTTCTAATCAACTACAATCTCTGCCTCCTGATGCACTCTTGTCAAGAAATTCGCTCTTGATCATTTATGGCTATTTTCCTTTCCAGCGAGTATCTAATTCCTGGAATACTACCCTCATTGTATTGGAGCCACCGAGGAGGTGATGATGGGCGTGTGTGTGTGTTCGCTGGAGGGGGTTCCGGAACAGGGAGTGGGGAGCCTCTGTGGATGCCTTCTGGGCAGTGCACAGGGTAGAAGTGGGTCCTTTATGCCCTCTCTCAGTCCCCCATGGCCTCTGTGTTGTGTCTGACGTGGTGCCCGAGAGACCTGGCGGCTCTCCTTGAGCTGCATCAGCTGACCAGAGACATGAGCTGGGAAATAGGCCTGTGTCACCGAGTATGGCCAGGAATAAGACAGAGGTGGATTTGACCAAGAGGTCTTGTTTTCAGCAGGTGCCCAGAGAATACTGAGTGGGGATGCGCTGTCCCTGGGCTCACACCCGGAAGAGCCAGAGGGGCACATTGGGGTTCCACAGAGCAGTTCCCTGTCCAGTCTCCTGGCCTTACTCAGCCCTTGCATAACCAACTATTGTGGTCTCATCTGAAATAGTGTCTGTGAAACCATGCATTTGATGAACTAGCTGGATTTTTATATTAAATAGATGACTATTGTAACAAAATACTTTATATTGCATTTCACCTAAAATCATCCCATGTCCTGCCAGTGGTAGCTGCCACTCTGAAAAATCCCCACCTGAGTTCCAGATGAGGGAAGAGGGGCAGGAGTTCGTGCCGTGTGGTCCTGCTAAAATCCCTGTTTGCCTGGCTGGGAGCTGGGGGAGGACAGAGCCTGGGCCAAGTCGTCTGCTCAGCACAGAGAAGTATACAGGGCGTGGGTACAGCTTTGCATTCTGATCTGGGTTTAAAAAACAGCTTGTGCTTTATATTTTCTATCCAATTCAGGGGAAGCTAATTTATTTTGATTTTCCAGTCTGTATAATGGGACAACCTCTATCTTACTGGAGTGTTGGGGAGGCCAGCTGGGATAGTATATCCAGTGCTTAGCATAGGGCAAACTCTTAGTAGATGTCAAGTTCCTTCCTTTCTCTCTTCTGATATTTAATTAATCAATTTGTATCAGGCTGTTAGTGAGGTAATAGACCTTCTCCTTCCCGGAGAGAGTTTGCATTTGCCGTCAGGGGCAAATCCCAGCAGTGGGATCCCAGGCACGGCATCAGGAAGGTGCTTGGGCTGACCCTACTGGTGGGCACCAGGGTCTCACTTCTCACACTCCTGCCATCGCTCCTGCTGGTCTGGGAGGCAAGACTGCAAATGGTCAGCACCTGCCTCTGGGGCTGCAGTCTCAGGCCCTTGGGCAGGTAGGTAGTGGAGCTGAGCGAGGGGCCACACCACACAAGTGATGGTGCTGACGGCACTCTGGAGAGCCCCTAATGGCACTCGAGTTCACAGGAAAGCAGCAATACTTTATTGGCCTAATGAAACAGGTTTGACGAAACAAACACACAAATAAATAAATAAAATCTTTAAAAAAAAACCAAACCATGTTTCAAGGCCCGCTGTGTACACTGATCAGACCATATGTGTCTCACAAAGTATGCAGCATGACCTATGACATGTTAGAGCCCCATCTGTTTAACTTGAATTCCTCCAGGGGTAGACCCAGCTAAACAACACCTCACAAAAGAAACCAGACACATGAGAGGACAGAACAAGTGGTGCAGTCTCTCCATCAAGTTCAATCACATAAAAGGAATCCTGTGCTAGCTTACAAGAGACCTGAGGAATGTAACCACAGATCACAGATGTGATTTGGAGCATTTGGAGCATTCTGGCTCCACACAGGACCTTCCCACGGGCAATTTTCAGTCCAGAGCATCTCTTCTCTGGGTCTTCATCAGGTCCTGTGTAGCAGTTCACTTTTCCCTCTACCCAATCCTGCTTCCTCCTGCTTCCCTGCACAGGCATAGGTTCCTGACAAACATCTTGCACCCCAAACTCCATCTCAACCTATGCATCCAAAGAACTCAGCCTGCAACACCCACTCTAAAGGACAGTGCTGGGCGGTTGGGGAATTTTAACTGAGGTCTGTATGTTAGTTAATAGTATTGTTTCTGGGGGCTCCTGGGTGGCACAGTCAGTTAAGCATCTGATTCTTGGTTATCGCTCAGGTCATGATCTCAGAGTCATAACACTGAGGCCCTGCTTGTGCTCTCCCTCTCTTTCAAATAATAAATAAATCTTTTTTAAAAATAGTATTGTTTCCATGTTAACATTTTTGAGTATGGCAATTGTTTGGTAGTAGTGTGGGTGACTATCCTTGTTCTTATGAAACATGTTCAAGTGTTTAGTGGAGAAAGGTCAACTTACTCTCTAATGGTTAATATATATCTATGTATCTGTGTTGCTATATTATCTATACAGAGCTCTATAGATATCTGGATATCTAGGTATAGATATAAAGATCTCTATGTTTGGATATAGAAACCCATATATGGGGACATGGGGAGATATGGGGACAAAACCAATATAGCAAAATTGTACCGGGTCATGAATCGAGGTGAAATGTTTACAGATGCTCATTATACTAGTTCTTCAACTCATTGTAGGTTTGACATTTTTCTAAAAAGGAGTTGAGAGAAAAAAATCAACAGCTGTAGTATGACTTCGTTTTGGTAAAAGCAGTATCCAGACACATCTACGCTCAGTACAGGTCGGAAAAGACATACAGTAATGAGCCACAGTAGTGGTCTCTGAGCACTTGGAAATAAGTCCTTTTCATTTAGCTTCCCAGCATTTTCTCATTTTCTGAAATTCACAGGTAATGAAAGATTATTAGAATAATTCATCAGGTCAACAGCAGAGGAAAGGGTGGGTCTCCCTGTGACCCAGGAGGACACTGGTCTGGAAAAGGGGGCCCACGCCTTCACTTCTCACCTTCCAGGAAGTGAGATTAAAATCCCAGTAATATCACCAGTAATATCAGCTGGCCTGCTGGTGGGGTGTGTGGGGCTGCTCGCTGCTTCAGGGCACCCAGAATTCTGTCTAGGGCCACTAGCCACATGCCATTTTTGTTTTCCAGCTGTGTGTTATTGTGGAGAAAACACATAAGTATTCTTTGAGTTACATCTAAAATTGAATTTTTTTACTCCAATCAAGTGTCATTGAGCAACTATCAGTTCTGAATTTTTTTTTTTTTTTTTAGAAAGAGAGAAAGTGCACTTAGGCGGTAGTAGCAGGGGAAGAAGAGAGGAGCAGAGTGAGAGAATCCTAAGCCCATCCTGGGGCTCAGCAAGGGGCTTGATCTCAAGTCCCTAAGGTCATGACCTTAGCAGAAACAGAGTCAGATGCTTACCTGACCAAGCCACCCTATCAGTTCTGATGTTTCTGTAACCTTTTAAAAATAACCCTTTTCCCCCTCACCACAGCGCTTTCAGTGTAGACAAATTTTCTCAGTTATATGAGTCTAAAGGGAACATTTTATTTAAATACTCAGTGAGAGACTTAGCAGACCTTCAGCCCCCCTGGTTGTGGCCTAAGGCCCACCTGGTGAGCTCAGGTGAGCCTAAAGCCTGCACCAGCCTTGAGGGAAGGACTCAGGATGGGCTTTGGGAGCCAGGAGGATGGAGATCAGAAGAGGAGAAAAGGCTGTGCCTGCCCCTAGAGGGAGGAGTGGAGAGAAAGAGGAACAGATTGCTGGCACCAGAGCAAAACCAGGCAGGGGAAGACATGGAGGTGGGTGAGTGTTCAAGCAGATTTCCCATGCCAGGGTTTCCCCTCCACTTTTGCCTGTACTCCTGGCCTCTCACCTACTCTGTGGCCCAGTGCTGCCTCTGTTAAGATACCATCTGATTTTGTGGCCCATCCCTGGGAACAATCATCAGTCAGCAAATATTTTCCACTCTTTTTTATCTGCGAGGTGCTGGATGAAGCCTTCTTGGACAACCAAGCTGATCTTTCTTTGACACTGTGCCCCATGAGGCGCTACCAAGCATAGTCAGCCATTATTGGCCTTTGATAAGTTTCTTGTGTTCTGTCGAGGACACTCTCCTCTCTTCAGATGGCCTGGGACATCCTGGATGACAAACTTGTATGTGTCTGTTTCACGTTCAGTGTGAACTGACTAAGGACGGGGCCCTCAGGTCCGTGTTGCTGGGATCTTGGGCACGGGTTGGGTCTGGGTGGGAGAAGCCCACACAACCCAAAGTGCACGACAGTCACCGGGGGATCTCCCAGGTCCTGCAAACCCAAATGTTCTGCTTTGAGGTCATGATATGTTCAAATTCACTTCTGTTCATGGCCGCTCTTCCTTATCAGGAATTCACTGATGAGAAGGAACATTTTCCCCAAGTGGGTAGAACTTAGCTTCCCAAGCTCTAGACTTTAGGACCTTGTCCTGTGCTCCAGCTGATCCTTCTAATTCCTCTGCATCACTCATCACTTTTTAAGGAATTGCTTGTTTGACCTCAGCTTTCTCTAAGAGCTTCTATGTTCATGAGGACAGGGACTATGTCTGTCTAATTCACAATGGGGTCTTTTAGGCTGGGCAATTGATAACTCAATATTTGTTGAATGAATGGCAGAATGAAAAGTAAAGTCACAGTTGGAGAGGGAAGCCAGAGCAGCAGCCTCAAGCATGGGTATGAGATGAAAGCCAGAGAGAAAATGAGAGACAGGGAGCCATAGTCAGGTATGGGATGGGAGGTGGGGCCAGAAACCTATGGTTTGGGTCATAAACTGTGTCCCAGGCAGGATGCTAAGATCTGACCATAGCAAGCACAAATCTTGTGGTGAGCTGCCCAGCTTGTCAGGGACTCCAGTTGGATTGAGTATCAGTCCCCCTGTTGTCAAGAACCCCATTGGACCCCTAGAAGTTACTCAACACTGGGTCCCAGAGGGCTGATTCTGCATCATGGATTTTCTCTCTTGATGTATGGAAGTGCTCAGCATGGGTCTTGGCACTTAGCAGGACTCAGTAAATGATAATGGACCCTAAAATTGACAGAGCATAGTTATATTATCCGTGCAAAGAGAGACAACTGTATGTATTAGGGTTCTCTGGTCACAAGCAAGAGAAACTGACTTTGGCTAAAGTACACAAACACTTGACTGGAGGAGAAGTGGAAAGAACAATCTTTGGGAGTGACGGGAACCAGCACAGCTCTGGGATGTGATGTCAGAAAGAGTGAGGTGTCCTGATAAGGAAGAATGTGCTTCATCTGTCCCCAGTCCTTCTAACACTTGGCACAGGAGAGACAGGCTCCTTGACAGTACTATCAAGTCTACCTGCAGTGGGAAGAGGGCTCCCCAAATGAAAGGGGTGTAACTGTTCACACTCTCAGCCTCTGTGCTGACTCGATGGGAGTCTCTCCCGGCAGTGACTGGGTTGTCTTGCTTGATTTATTGATCTATTGTCAACTTGTCCTTCCCATCGGGTTGCTGTCCTTTCCCAGACACTGGTTTCCTGGGCTACCTTGACCTGATTCCCCCTTGTTTTACATTAGTATCTATGGGTCTAGCCTTCCAACCCTTAGTTACAGAAACGGATCCCTTCCCTTGCCTGGGAGAGGAGGTCAGACAAATTCCCAGGAAATCTGAGTTGTCAGCAACCATAAATGTGACCTGGAAGTCAGAGGGGAAAGACATGTTGTCAGTGTGGTGAGTGACTTAAAGGTAGATTCATAGACATAGCCTTAGGCTTCTCCATTTCCTGGATAATACAGTTTTGTTTTTAATTATAGAAGTAACATATGTTCATAAAAGACAGTCTAGAAAGTATGTGAAAGTGAAAAGTGCCCACCCCAGTACACCCACCTGTTTATATTTTAGACCCAAGTCTTTTGACATCAAGTTTAGCTGGGAAGGCAATGCAGCAAACTAGTGGAGAGAATGGGCTGGGGAGGTAGGTAGGCTAAGCACAGCCAGGTGGGAGCTATGTGACCTTTCAACATCGATTAGCCTCCCTAACCCTCATCTATTCAGGAGAAAAGGCAGAGTGACGTTTGTTATACCGTAAGTACTTAATACATCTTGCTAAGTGCTCAAAAAACCTTTAATTTTATTAACATTTTATGTCCTGTCCATGCTGCCATGCTGTCTGGCCCAATTATTTCCCTGAATTCCTTAGGTAACTTCTCATCTCAATCCTGGCCTTAGAGTACCATCCCTGTGCCTTGGGGAATAATTTTTTTAAGTCACTCCATGCTTTAAATGCAAAGCTAGCATCCAGGAGATTACATGGAGCTATCTGGGCAGAAGTGTGGAGAGGATAAAGGCAAAGTGCATGGAAGAACCAAGTGAACATTATGTTGGCCCACAGTAGCTCAGCGATGGCGGCTCTCCCCTTCTTACCCTCTTTTCCTTTGGAAAATTCTTCTCCCACTCTGAGTGCTTTGAAGGGGACAGGGCCATGTTTTCTGGTCCTACCTCTCCTAATCTATAGGGTAGGCAAGGAATCCAGGTCTAGTCAGAGTATTCCAGCTTGCTGTCTTTAGAATGTGGTTCAGTGTTTGGCAAGTGATCTCAGCTGGGCCCATTAGATTCTTCCTCGGACTTTGTCTTTGCAATCAAGGTGCTGGAAGGATGTAAATATGTACTTGCCATGTAGAGGAGACCTGCTTTCAGGGAGAGAGAATGAGGTTGGTACTGAGAGATGAAGACACACAACACACACACACAGATGCACCTGCAAGTGTCAACTCCAGGGTTCCAGTTCCTGAGTCCCTGGTTCTTTCAGAACTTCTGAGTTATGTGAATTTTCTCAGGATTCTTCCCAGCCATGTAAGCCATGTATGTTTCCTTCCCCCCCCTTAACTGAATTGTGTTAGGCTGTTGTTATTCTAAGTCAAAGGCTCCTAACTAATACAAATGTTTTGTTTGTAAAGGTGGGGAAGTGCTGTGTAATCATTTGTAATTTTGTCCACTCTGTCACTGATGAGAAGGAACATTTTCCCCAAGTGGGTAGAACTCTCCAGCACACTGACCAAGATCAAGAGAACCCCAGTCTTTTGGGACTAGGACTTGTTGATTACTTATTCAAGGCTCTCTGGAGTTGCACTCTGTCTTATTGATTGCTGATATGCTCTGCAGCTTTCACTTCATCAAGCAGAATTTGAGTCTCTCAAGTCTTTGGAGTTATTTGAAGAAATTGTGATCCTTTTATCTCTTCTGGTTTCCTTGGAGCTTGTTCTATTTCCTTTCATCTCAGGCTCAGCACTATGAAAAGGTGTAATGGCGTGAGATCCTGGAGTCTGGATACATATGAAAGTATATAGGCATATTCTGAGCAATCAGAATTAATAATGTGGCATCTATATCCTACTTGCTTTATCATCACAGGCTTTTTTTTTTTTTTTTTTTTTAAAGCATGCCCAGGGGGACGGGACATCCCAGGGAGGCTTGTGTAGTCCTCCCTGTCTGGTGGAGGTGCAGGAACAGGGTTGGTCACATGTAGTCACAGACACACCAGGCTCCCAGTTTATTGCTGATAAGGAAGATAAGGAAGAATGTGCTTCATATGATGATTCCCCTGCAGTCTGAGACTGTCTTCCCATTGTCTGGGAAGTCTGCCCACTTTTTCATCAGGTTGTCCCTCTCTTCCTTCAGGGAACTTCTCAGAACACTTCTGAAAGCCTTCTGACTTGATTCCTTTCAGAGCCAGTAAATCTAGCATTTGTTGTTTCTTACATGGGCTTTGTTATTTCTTTGAGCCGCCGATAAATTACTTGGGGGGAAAGAACAGTGTATCCTCAGATTTCCTTTAAGAACATCATAGAAAAAAGGCAGGGATAGGGTTCAAGGCCAGTTTAATGGGTTCTAGGGTTTGTCCAGATTCCATCATGGAGGTGAGGATATAGGACTGGAAGGAATATGCTTTGTGGTGGTGTACTTTCTAGGATAGATGTGCTGACAGAGCTGTGACCAATTTAGGGTTTTCAGTTTCATAAAATTCATAAGAAAAGATAAAAAGGGTATTTTTTCTGCTCTTTATTTCATTTATCTCTGCTCTAATCTTTATTATTTTCTTTATTTTGCTAATAAACGTTGGGGTTGGTTTGTTCTTTTTCTAGTTCCTTGAGATATGAAGTTAGGAACTTGATCTGAGATCTTCCTTCTTAATGTAAGTGTTTATGGCCATAAACTTTTCTCTTTGCACTGCTTTCACTGTATTCCATAAGTTTTGGTGGGTTGTGTTTTAATTTTCATTTATCTCAAGCGATTGAATAATTTCCTTTGTGAGTTCTTTGACCCATAGTTGTTTGTGTGTTGTTTAATTCCACATTTTTGTGGATTTTCCAGTTTTCCTGCTGCTATTCATTTTAGTTTCATTCTGTTGTGATTGAAAAGGTTGTATGATTTCAGTCTTCTTACTTTGTTAAGAAGTGTTCTGTGGCTAACACATAACTTATCCTGGGGACTGCTTCATTGCAGTTGAGCACTTGAGAAGAGGTATGTTTTGCTGCTTTTGGTGACAAAGTCTTCCTCCTCAACTAACCTATAGTTGGGTTCCTCTAAGGTCACGAGGCCTTAACCTTAGTGATTGTCCTCGTTGGGACTGTCTCATCCAGTTGTAACAATAATCTTGTGAAGCCATCTTAGAGAGAATCCCCCCACACTTGACATCTGATCACCCTCAGTCTCTGATCAACATCCTCATTCCCCTGCATCTCTCCCAGGTGAGGTCTGGTCACCTTGGCCTGCCTTCCTGTTCAAGTGTGTTTACTAGAATCTCTCCTTACATTGGATGTTTCCTTTTAGCAATTTTCTATACACTGACCCCCACCCTGCTTCTTGGCATTAAATATTCATTTATCCATGATGTATTTGGAGTTGAACCCAGTTCAAAATCAAAGTCTCTTTTCCTTGTTTGCAACAGTTCGTGAGTAAAATTTGTTTTTGCTGCTTTAACCATTGGCAGGCTTTGCTTTTTCTTAATATTGGGAAGATGATTTTTTTTTTAATATTCTCAAAGATACATATAAATGTGCAAGTGACTTTTTCCACTTGATTTGTTGGCATTTGAAAATATAAATGCTACTGTGATAACTTCATTGCAAACCAGTCAACCAGTCTTAAAAGGATCAAGACTTCCAACCAATGCTCTAGTGGGTCTCTCCAGAGCCCTGTAGGGTCAGCAGAAGTTGCGGACCCTACCAGTGATAAAGTAATAAAGAGAAAATCTTAAAAGCAGTTAGAAAAAGAGGATCATTATATATAGAAACAACAAATGGCCACAGACTTCCTGCCAGAAATGATGCAAGCCAGAAGACAATAATAATCCATCTTTAAAATGCTGAAAGACAAGAAAAATCTGTCACGTTAGAATTATATAACCAGCAAACATATTTTCCAAAAATACTTTTTCAGACAAACCCCATGAGACCTATACCATAAATCGTACAGGAAGTTCTTCAGGCAGAAGGAAAATGATACCAAATAGATACTTGAATCTTCACAAAGAAAGAGTGCAGGAAATAGTAAATATGTAGATAAATGTAAGCGATCTCCTTTCATTAACACTTAAAAAAGGTAATTGAATACTTAAAACAAAAATAGTAACAATGTATTGTGGGTGTTTAGCATAAGTAGAAGTAATATGTAGAACAACTGATGGTGAAAAGGATGGAAGGGATAAAAGGAATGTTACAGTATATATTACATGCAAAGGGAAATAAAATTATTTGAAGGTAGACTGTATAAGTTTAAAATATGTATTGAGGGCGCCTGGGTGGCTCAGTTGGTTAAGTGACTGCCTTCGGCTCAGGTCATGATCCCGGAGACCCGGGATCGAGCCCCACTTCGGGCTCCCTGCTCGGCGGGAAGCCTGCTTCTCCCTCTCTCACTCCCCCTGCTTGTGTTCCCTCTCTGGCTGTGTTTCTCTCTGTCAAATAAATAAAAATCTTTAAAAAAAATGTATTGAAAGCTGTAGAGCAACCACTTAAAAAAGAAGCAACACTATAATAGCTGATAAGCCTTTAAGTGACAATAAAATGGAAAAATGAAAAAAAAACAGTCTAATACAAAAGAAGGCAGGAAAAGAAAAAAAATAAAGAACAGAGGGGATAGATAATACACATAGAAAATGCATAGCAAGATGGTAAATTAAAACCTAACCATATCAATAATTACATTAAATGTAAATGGTCTGCATTGTCAGGGTTTCAGTATGTAGGTCTATAATCATTACATCGTCAAGGATAAAGTAGATAATTGCATAATGATAAAGGGGTCAATTAAACAAGAAGATAATCTTATGAGTTATGGATATAACAGAAGTTCAAAATTCATGAAATAGAAACTGACAGAAGTAAAAGAAAAAAAAGGCAAATGTGCAATTATAGTTTAAGGTTTCAAAACACTTCCCTTAATAATTGATTAAAAGGCAACAGATATAGGTGAGCCTGTGTGGCACAGTTGGTTAAGCAACTGGCTCTTGATTTCACTTCAGCTCATGATCTCAGGGCCATGCAATTGAGCCCAGCATTGGGCTCCATGCTCAGCAGAGAGTTTGCTCCAGATTCTCTCTCTCTCTCCCTGTGCCTCCCCCATTTCTCTCTCTCAGATAAATAAATATATCTTTAAAAAAGCAAAAGATATATTGAAGACTTAAATAATGCAATGAAGACCATCAACCACTGAACCAAATGATATTTATAGAACCCTACACACAATAACTATAGAACACAAATTATTTTAATTTTCAAATGAAATGTTTACCAAGAGAGATCATATGCTGGGCCATAAAATGAATTTTAATAAGTTAAGATGACAGAGATCATAAAAGGTGTATGTGTTTTTTTAAACCACACAAGAATTAAACTAGAAATCAATAATGGAAACTTTGATAATACCAGAAAAATCTAGCCAATGATCAAAGCTTCCACCTTAAGAAGCTAAAACAATAACAAATTAAGCTGAAGTCAAGAAGAAAGAAGAAAGCAAAATTGTAGGAGTAGAAATCAATAAATAGAAAATAGACAAACAATAGAGAAAACCAGTTAACTCAAAGCCTGGACCTTGGTAAAAACCAATAAAGTTGCAATCGAGTTGGACTGATTAAGAAAAAAGGAGAGAAGATATAAATTGTTAATATCAAGAACAAAGGAGGAATCAACAAAATTAAAAGGCAACATACTGAATAAGAGAAGATATTTGCAAATGACATACCTGATAAAGGGTTAGTATCCAAAATATGTAAAAAACTGATATAACTCAACACTCAAAAAACAATCTAACTTAAAAATGGGCAGAAGACATGAACAGAAATTTCTCCAAGGAAGACATTCAGATGGCCAGAAGACACATGGAAAGATGCTCAACATCACTCATCATCAGGGAAATGAAAATCAAAACTACAAGAGATATCACCTCACACCTCTCAGAATGGCTAAAATCAAAAACAGAAGAAAAAACAGGTGTTGACAAGGATGTGGAGAAAAAGGAACCCTCTTAAACTATTGGTGGGAATGGAAACTGGTATAGCCACTGTGGAAAACAATATGGAGTTTCCTCAAAAAATTAAAAACAGCGTGGGTGGCTCAGTTGATTAAGCGACTGCCTTTGGCTCAGGTCATGATCCCAGAGACCTGGGATCGAGCCCTGCATCGGGCTCTCTGCTCGGCAGGAAGCCTGCTTCTCCCTCTCTCACTCCTCCTGCTTGTGTTCCCTCTCTAGTTGTGTTTCTCTCTGTCAAATAAATAAATAAAATCTTTAAAAAAATTAAAAACAGAACTACCCTATTCTTCAGTAATTGTACTATTGTGTATCTACCCCCAGCAAAAAACACTAACTCAAAGGGATATATGCACCTCTATATTTGTAGCAGCAACATTTACAATACTCAAATTATGGAAGCAGCCCAGTGCCCATTGATAGATGAATGTATAAAGAAGATGTGGTATATATACACAACAGAATATTATTCAGCCATTAAAAAGAATGGAATAAAAAATAAAAAGAATGGAATCTTGCCATTTGTAAGGACATGAATGTAGCAAGAGAGTATAAGGCAAAGCAAAATAAGTCAGTGAGAGAAAGACAAATATCATATGATTTGAGTTATATGTGGCATTTGAGAAACAAAACAAATGAACAAAGGAAAATAAAGAGAGAGACACAAACCAAGAAACAGACTCTTAACTCTAGAGAACAAACTGATGGGTATCGGAGGAGAGATGGGTGGGGGAATGGATGAAATAGGGGATAGGGATTAAGGAGAACCCTTGTCGTCATGAGCACTGGGTGGTTTGGAATTGTTGAATCACAATATCATACACTGGTGGGGCGTGTGGGTGGCTCAGTGGTTAAGCATCTGCCTTTGGCTCGGGGCATAGTCCCAGAGTCCTGGGATCAAGCCCCGCATTGGGCGCCCTGTTTGGTGGGAAGCTTGCTTCTCCCTCTCTCACTCCCCCTGCTTGTGTTGCCTCTCTAGCTGTGTTTTTCTCTGTCAAATAAATAAATAAAATAAAATAAAATATACACCTGAAACATGTAACACTATTTGTTAACTATACTGATTAAAAAAAAAAAAGGAGGAGTTTTTGCTTTGGCAACACATTACACTAAGAACAAAAAAGGAGATATCACAAGAGATCTACAGAAATCTAAAGGATAGAAAAGATAATAGGACTAATTTTATGTCAATAAAATCAATAACCTAAATGAAATGCCCAAATTCCTTGAATTCCAGAGCCAACCCAAGAAGAAACAGAAAAATGAAATGGCCCTTATATCAAGTTTTAAAATGAATTTCCCATTTAAAGTCTTTAAACAAGTTTAGTCATGGTTTCACTGGTGAATTTTATCAAACATTTAAGGATGAAATAATACGAATTCTATGCACATTTCAGAAAATGCAGGAAGAAGTAAAATATTTACCAACTCATTTCATGAGGTTAGCATTGCCCTTACACCAAAATCAAAGACATCATAAGAAATATTATAGTTCAGGGGCGCCTGGGTGGCTCAGTTGGTTAAGCGACTGCCTTCGACTCAGGTTGTGATCCTGGAGACTCAGGATCGAGCCCCACATCGGGCTCCCTGCTCAGTGGGAAGCCCTCTTCTCCCTCTCTCACTCCCCCTACTCGTGTTCCCTCTCTGGCTGTGTTTCTCTCTGTCAAATAAATAAAAAATATTCTTTAAAAAAGAAATATCATAGTTCAATATTCATCATCAACATAGATACAAAAAACTCATAACAAAATATTAGAAATTAAATCTAGCAATACATGCCAATTATAATACACTATGAAAAGTGAATTTATCTCAGGACTACAAGGTTGGTTTAATATTTGAAAAATTCAATCAATGTAATTTACTATATTAAAAAAGAAGAAAATCATATGATCATCTCAATAGATGTCAAGAAAGCTCTAGATAAAATTCCATGCCTCTATGTAATAAAATCTATTTTATGGTGAAAAGTAAACTAGAAATAGAAAGGAACTTCCTCAACCTGATGGAAAGCATCATGAAAAATGTTTATCTAAATAATACTAAATGGTGAAAGATGAAATTTTTTCCCTCCAAGATCAAGAACAATGAAAGGATATTTACTCTCACCATTTCTAATTCAAAATCTTACTGAGAGTCCTAGCCAGTGTAAAAGGCAAGAAAGAGAGATAAAACACATACATATTGTAAAACTGTTTTTACTCACAGATGTTATGTTTGCATATATAGAAAACTAAAGGAGTCTATAAAATGCTACTAGAATAAGTGAGTTTAGCAAGCTTTTGTATCAAGGCAGAATATAAAAATCAACTGTATTTCTATTTATCAGCAACAAACAGTTTGAAATTTAGATAATGAATCATTGAACACAGAATATGATAATATTTAAATGTTTAAAGGAATAAAGAAGAATAAAAATCAGGAAAATTTCACAAAGCATATATCTGATATAGGACTAGCATTCAGTATATATATAAGTATTATTGAACTTAAAAAGAATGCAACCAATCTAAAAAAAAAAGGCAAAATATTTGTATAAAAGCCTGACCAAAGGAGATATGTAAGCCCATGTAAAGAACCATAACATCACTAGTCATTGGGGAAATACAAATTAAGACAATGGGGTATCATACTCATTAGCCTGGTTAAAATTAAAAAGACCAATCATACCAAGTCTCCATGTGCAGTAGAGCAGTTGGAATTCTTACACATTGCTGATGAGGTTGTAAAATGGTACGGCAACTTTGAGAAAACAATTTGGGAATTTCTTAAAATGTTCAACATGTATTTATACATCATCTATCAATCCTACTCTTTGATATTGATATGAGATATAAACATATATATGTCCACAGGAAGAATCGTAGGTGAATGTAAACAGAAGCATTCTTTGTAATAACCAAAAATTGAAAACAATCTGTATGTTCAACCAAAGAATAAATAAGTTGGGATATACCTAACTATGGAATACTACTCAGCAATCACAAGTTATGCACTCTTGATACACACACAATAATATAGATTAATGGAAACACAATCTTGAATGAAAAAGCTAGACACAAAAGAGTACATAACATAGAATTCGACTTATATAAAAGTCTTGGAAATATGGATGTATACTATGGTGACAGAGAGCAAATCAGTATGCCATGGATTAAGGGGTTAGGTGCTCAAGTGAATCTTTTGGGGTGATGAAAAGGCTTTATATCTTAATTGGTATGGTGCCTAGGCAGGTGCATAGAATTATCAAAACTCATACAACTAGACCCTTAAATTGCATGCATTTTATTGAATATCAATTATACTTCAGTAGAGTTAATAAAGTATTTAATAATATCTGTGTTTTTTGAAAATCCCAATATGAGAAATTAATCTAAAGTTATCCTGGGTTGAAAGTACTCTCGAGGCATTTCACAGAAGCAAATACAGATCCTTTGGGGAGGGAATATACTCATACTTCATCAGATTCCCAGAGATATAAAATTTTTTCAGATGCATTCACAATAAAAAGAAAGCTAGCAGATAAGCCCCCCACAAAAACCAAAAAATCATGTGTATAAGTCAACAGAAAACAATAAATAACTCCAACTATTGGGATGCCTGAGTGGCTCAGCCATTAAGCATCTGCCTTCAGGTCAGGCCATGATCCCAGAGTCCTGAGATCAAACCCTGCATCAGGCTCCCTGATTGGTGGGGAGTCTGCTTCTTTCTCTTTCACTCCCCCTCTTTGTGTTCCCTCTCTAGCTGTTTCTCTCTATCAAATAAATAAATGAGAATCTTAAAAAAAACCCAAACTACAACTCATGGAATTTTGGTAATGAAATTGTGGAATATAGAATATAAAATATGTATAAAATTGTTTAAAAGATAAAGAATAGAAACACAAGAAAAGAAAAAGTTACCATAGAAAGAAGAGCAGATAGATTTGGAAAAGGACTGAATTTCTTGAAATAGCCAATATAATTATTCAAGGTAAGTACTCACTGGAGTACTTACTGGAATCCAAGAAAATCAACTATCATGACTTAAATAGAAGTTAGATACAGCTAAAGAGAATATGTAGCAAATGGAAAATATGAAGAGATAGAAATACTACTGAGAGATTGAGAGACATGAAAGATAGAATTTTCTACAACAGAAGCTTATGGAACCACAGAAATAATATAAAATAAATCCATATGTAGACGTATTATAGTGAAATGGCATAATAGTAAAGAATATTGTACAATCATTAAAAGAGAAAAGAGGTTATAAATAAAGGAATTCAGATTTATAAAAGAATCCAAATCATTTTGGAATAAACACTGAAAGAAAATAACTGGCAATGTAATTTTTATACCCAGATTATCTATCATGCAACAATGAGGAAGAAATAAAGTTTTAGAAAAGCAAGAATTGAACAGATCCCTTGGCAGAGTGTCCATAAATAACTTCTGAAGAAGGCAGAAGAAAAGTGATCCTGATGTAAGTTCTGGGATGCAAAAATATATGAAGAGCAAATAACTGAAAAACATAGAGAAAAGTCTAAATACTCACTATAAAAACAAAAATATTGACCAGTTGGTGGCTATATAAACAAGTTAGAACTAAAATAACATGTAAGATGGAAGGGGTGACTAAAAATAAGTTATTATATGATTCCTATTCTATTCAGGAAGAAAGTAGATATATTAATTTTAGATTTGAGGGGCGCCTGGGTGGCTCAGTTGGTTAAGCAACTGCCTTCGGCTCAGGTCATGATCCCGGAGATGCAAGATCGAGTCCCACATCGGGCTCCCTGCTCGGTGGGAAGCCTGCTTCTCCCTCTCACTCCCTCTGCTTGTGTTCCCTCTCTGGCTGTGTTTCTCTCTGTCAAATAAATAAAATCATCAAAAAAAATTTTTTTTTAGACTTGATGCATACATGAGAAAACATGAAGGTCAGCCACAAACGTAAGAGGTAGATGTATAACAACTTCCCTTCTTTCTCTCCTCTTCCTTCTCCTTCTCCTTTTTTTTTTAAAGATCTTATTAATTCATTTAACCCAGAGAAAGTACAAGCAGGGGGAGCAGCAGAGAGAGGGAAAATCAGGCTCCTGCTGAGCAGAGAGCTCGATGTGGGGCTTGATCTTAGGCCCCTGGGATCATGACCTGAGGTGAAGGCAGATGTTTAATTGACTGAGCCACCCAGCTTCCCCTATAACTTCTAGCTAATATAGACATGGGAATGATAAAAACCTAATTTGGGACCTCTGAGGGATGGGTTCAGAAGAAGAGAGATGAAACTGGGAAATGTTAACTAGGATTCTGGATATGTGGGTACTCACTATTCTTTGTAACTTTCCAGAAGTCTGAAATATTTCTTTTAAATAGAATTCAACAGCTTCTGGTCATTATTTGTTAAACTCTTTAATCCTTCTAAAACAGTGGTTCTCAACCAAGGTTGATTTGACCCCTTTCCTCCACAGTACATGTGGCCATATATGGAGACATTTTTGGTTGTCAAATGGGGGGCTACTGGGACCTACTGGGCAGAGGCCAAGAATACTGGTAAGCATCCCACAGTACACAGGGCATTCCCTCTCATAAGAAAGAACTATTTGGCCCCAGATGTAATGGTGCCAAATTTGAGAAATACTGCTCTCTTAGGATAAGAAATTTTTTCCCCTCTCCTTTTTATTTTATTTTTAAATATTTTCTTTATTTATTTGACAGAGAGAGAGATAGTAAGAAAAGAAACACAAGCAGGAGGAGTGAGAGAGGGAGAATCAAGCTCCCGCTGAGCAGAGAGCCTGATGCATAGCTGGATTCCAGAACTGAGCTACCCAGGCATCCCTCTGCCTTCCATTTTAAAGGAAATGAAACTTCATTTTGAAAATCACGAGAAGCAGAAATGATATCGGATGGTTACTTCATTCATAATAATTTCATGTACATAATTATTTTCAGAAAGTAAAAATGATAAAATCTTCAGGAAAAACATGAACTTCATAAATAAGTGTTAAAAATTAATTTATTTTGGTTGATTGATAAAGTGCCATGTGCACACCAATAAGTATTATAGGTTGCTTTCGACTGGAAGTTATGAGATAAGGTTTCTACAAAATCGTTCATTGCTTTCATTTTCTCCACCACCAAGAAAGGGATAAAAAAGGTAACTGAGAAAGAGGTTGGTTGTTCTCTGGCTTTCTTGTTAGTGACACATTAGTATTCGACAGTGGTACTGAACTAAATTCTGAGGCTGCTACTGAAATGTCGTCATTAAATTCCGAGCTTACACATCTGGTATGCTGCCGAAATGCAGCTCAGTGTGTTAAAGTGTAGATTACAGTCCAACAAATCAAAGCTCTTCAATTGTGGGTTTATGTAAACCTGCAATTAAAAACAGTGTGCAATCACTTTCTTGCCTACCTGATGAAGGGAAGAGAAGCAAGCTGTTTTTCTAGGGTGAAGAGGTGAGAATGGCAGCTCAAACCAGAAGCATTCTCTGACACATGGCTTTTGATAAACACCGTTCTCTGTCTGACTCCTACCCATACTGTTCAGGCAAATACCTTCCTTTTCACTGACAGAGTTGGGAGTTTCTTTTAAGAACCTGGTTTGGTGTTTTAGTATTTCCTTTAAAAATCTGTATTTGTGGGTAACAAAGCAAGAGCCATGAGGCCCTGAGTAGAAACACAGGCACTTCTAATCCCAGAGAAAATGAAAAGCTTCAAGCAGCATGGTCCCTGACTACCATCTAGCAATGAAAAATGGCAGGATGGGGAAGACCACCATTCATTTGATGCCTCTTTTGCAGAGATCAGAGTAGAAGGAACAGGTACTATCCTATTTCTGGAGGCTATGGTTTCATGGGTTCATATTAGAAAAAGATTTAGGATACAATTATACCTACAGGGCAAAACAAAGTCAGTAATAGCTGGCTTCAAATTCAAAGCAAAAATTTATACACAGATACAATTAAAGATACAATTTTATTTTTAGAGCAGGTAGCTGTGGCTGTCAGCCAGCTATTGAAAACAACTTCAGAAAGAAAAACTCTCCAGGGCTAGTCTTTCAATCATTTTGACCAAAGCAAAGCAAAAAAAAAAAAAAAAAAAAAAAAAAAAGAATAAGAAATTCTTTCAGGAAATCTCTTTTTTATCACAACAGGTAAATCTCTGTATGGAAATGTTTTGGTCACATTTCTCGTTTGGGGAATAGGGAATGATCTGGACATGAAAGGCTAGTGACAGTCCCCTCCCCCCTTTTCTTGGAGGACGATTTCCACTGATTTCTAAATCAGTTGTCCTAAGAATCACCTTTTCATGTAATGATAGAGTTGTAACCAGCCCTGCAGTCTATAAACTGTTAATGTGATTGGAAATGAGCAAGACGTTGACTGAATTATGGGAATACCATATAGAATCTGAATAGAATTTTATCCTTTGTTCATTTTTAGATAATTTCATTTTATTCCAATGAGACTTGATGAGTCACTTAAAAGGGGCACTATTCAGGAGTTGGGATTTAATATAATTTACATTTCAAATGTAGAATCAAATTCCAATATTTTGTCATATTTGGGAGAGAATGGATCTAGGTAGGTGTTTTTATCTGTGGCTAGGAAGGCAAGATGGCGGACAGGTTGAATTTGGAGGAAGACCACCTCTTCTTATTCCATGTTGCCAGATTCAAGATGATATGCTTTGAGGGATTTTTTTTTTTTCAAACTTAAAACATCATGTTAAATTTTATCAACTACTTTTCCACTGGGGTCAAGTTGGGCTATGCCTTTGTCCTTTTCTAGCTTTGTATCAGTTATCAATGGCTATGTAACAAATTACCCCAAAATTCAGCAGCTTGAAACAGCATGTATCTTGGATTTCTGCATCAGCAATCTCAGCTGGTATTCGAGGTCTTTCACAAGATGCAATCAAGGATTGTCTGTGATAATCTCAAGGCTCCAGTGTGGGGAGGATCCTTTTCCAGGCATGTTGCTGGCAGGATTTGGTTCTTCAAAGGTGGGTGGATTGAGGGCCTCTGTGCCATGTTAACTGTTGGCTTGAAATCCTCATCCCTTGTCACATGGGCCTCTCTACAGAGCACCTCAGCACATGGCAATTGGCTTCCATCTGAGCAGGGAATCACAAAACTGCTAGTGGGTGAGCAAGATAGAAGCCAGCCTGCCACCTAGTCTTAGAAGTGATGTGGCACTTTTGGCATATTCATTGGAAGCAGGTCCCAGATTCAGCTCACACTCAAGGTCAGGGAATGATACAAGCTTGTGAAAAACAGGAGACGGGTCATGGGAGCCATCCTAGAAGCTTCCTACCACAAGCTTTATTGATTTTTTATATTAAAAATAAATGACAGAGTAAGATTGTCTTTAGACTACGAATGTAAAACACAGAGGAAGTTGCAGCAGGTTCACTATTGTTACTTGTGTACATTTTCAGAGCTAAACTGTCCTTTAAGGGTCTGGAAAGAACTTCCCTACAATTCATGAGACTATTTTTTGGTTCAAAAGTTGTGACTACTTCTCTGAAACACTGCTTAATACAATAGGACAAAGTCATCGGTTGAAGAATAGAACATTTGAAAAGCATGGTTCAATACCTAGATTTCTGATGAAAATTCCTTCTAGCAATCAGCAGTTACTCATAATGTTTCAATAGAGTAGGTGCTGGCTCACTGGCCTGCTGGCTCCAGATGCTCGAGGATGACAAAGCTGGGCAGGTAAGAGCACTTTCAGATAAAAGCTATTTCTTGATCCTAAATAACACAAAGTAAAATTGCTCTGTAGCTATTTGCAGAGACAGGCCAGTGGTAACTACCTTTTTTTTTGTGTGTGTCTTTTTTTTCTCTTTGATCTGTGTTGTATGATTGTAAAGCTCAGAGTTTTTGCCTTCGTTTGCTTTCTCCTCAGTGTGCACCTTTTGTGAAATCTACTCATCCATCTTTGTGAGGCCATGACTGATGCACTCTGCACCTCAAAAGGACAGCAGGTTCTGACAACCCGCTTTCCAAGTCCTCACTGCCATGTTAGTGACTGGGTGTAGCACACTGCATCTGAAGGCAATCGAACACTAAATTCACCTTGAGAAATTTCTCTTTAACTTCACTTGAAGATTCATTTGAAAACTTAAATGGTGTAAGAGCCTGAGGATGCTTTTACTTTTTACTGTAACTAAGATTATTTTACTTTGGAAGCTATTGGGTAGGAAATACCAACTTCTCCTGCAAGGAAATAAGGATTCTTTGCCATTTCTAGACTCTGGAAATTGAGACAAGCAAGGAAATAAAAAAACAATTTTTTTTTTTTTTTTGCTTTTTTCTTTTGTTTTGTTTCCAGTTCAGGGGTCATATTCTTTACTGTGAAGTGTCAAATCCAGGATCAGATATATCAGAATTCTTACATGGTCTGGATAGTCACCTCTATAAATTCACTGATTTGTTTTTTAAAAAAAGATTTTATTTATTCATGAGAGGCAGAGCGTGAGACAGAGCAGCAGAGGCAGAAGGAGAAGCAGGCTCCCTACTGAGCAGGGAGCCCGATGCTGGACTCAATCCCAGGGCCCCAGGATCATGACCTGAATTGAAGGCAGATGCTTAACCCTCCGAGCCACCCAGGCACCCAAAATTCAAGGCTTTAAAAAAGCCTTTACTCAAGGGGCACCTGGGTGCTCAATCAGTTAAGCGTCCAACTCTAGGTTTCGGCTCAGGTCATGATCTCTGGGGTTGTGAGATTGAGTCCTGTGTCAGGCCCTACACTCAGCACAGTTTGCTTGAGATTCTCCCTCTCACTTTCACTCAGCCCCTCCCCTCTCTCTCTGAAATAAATATAATCTTTAAAAAAATTTACTCAACACTGTATATACTAAACATGCACCCCAGTTATTAGCTTCCTGGACTTTTGAAGTCATTAAACTGATCACAGAAATATATGAAAAGTGACTAAAAAAAGAAAAGTCATAATTTTTAATTTGTTAAGGTATATAAAACATAGAAAATTAATTTTGCAGGGCACTACAAAGGATATCTGGGGTCATCTTGTCATCGTGGCTCAGAACTCAAATCATTCTCCAAACTCAAGAGATAGAGCACACAAATCTTTAATTTCTAGAGTATACATTGTTTCCTAGATTTAAGAAAGATCACAAAAGCAAAACACTGAAGCTCTTTTTATCTAGTGCCAAATCCATAAGTTGTTAACATTGTTTATTAAGAATTCACAGTAATTGTCTTGCAGTTTGCAGATGCCAAGAAGTCATGGCAACAAAATTATAGAAAGTGTTACATAGATTTAAAACTAAAAAAGTAAAATGCTTTGAAAAAATTGTTATCAAATAAATTACATTTTAAATCAGAATGATCGATAAGCTTACATGGAACATCTGGGTTGCTGTTTAGAACTGCTTGACCTTTAAAACTTCCAGCCAGTTAAAGCAGGGAAAAACAGCAAAGGCAAGGAAAGAGCATGGGCCTAGTTCTGAGATGTGGCTATTCATTCCTCTTCTCTGGGCCTCAGAATTCTCATTATTAAAGTTGCAACAAGTCACCTTTCTTGGATCTTAAAAAACCCCAAAACTCAAGGTCTTTTCTAATCATGGACAATATAGCAGAACACGATTTTGCAAGAGGGCATAATCCCCTTTGAGAATCTCTCCTGGAATCACAAGTAGGCTTTTTTTTTCCTGTCCTGTCTCATCACTCGACACACTCCTGAAACCAGAAAGCATCCTGCTCATCAGCCAACAGAACTATAAAAATGTTCAGAAGTGGACATTTAGGAGGTTCTTTCAATGCCTAATAATTACATGAAACATGACAAAGACAGACACAAAAGCTGTTAACGAGTTAAAGTTTAAAGAGCCTTTTTAATCTTTTGTGATGTGAAAGGTGGAAAATCTTTTGCTTTTTGTTAAACCTTTAGGTTGAAGATCTCCCTCCACAAAAGGTACAGGTACATTTATTTGTACATACTTTAGATGTTGGGATTCATAGGTTTCCTGCAATTTGTGGGCACTTGAGTGTTGAGATCTTGTGCTAAACTCAGGATCACAGGTGAAAGTAATGACAGGATTAGAGAGATGTCCTTCAGGCCACTCCTGAATTGAAGATATACCCCCCCATTTGTATTTTTCCACTGTATGTTTAACAACTGGCTTCTATATTTTCTGTGAAGGGTGTAATTTCCACAAGATGGCTAAAGTTCATCTTCCATTACTAAAATTTATGGCTTTTACTTCAGTAAACAATTTGTAAAGTTTTTGACCTCAAAGATGAAAAGACTATATAATACAGCAATTAGCATTATGCTGGTAATAATGCCTAAGAAAATTGTTCCACTCTCTTCTCTTCCTACAGTGTACTGCCAAATAAATGTTTGGCTAAAAAATGTTTAAACAAGGCCTAATACCCATCTATACTTCGATGAAGGCATACAATATATGGCAGTTTAAGGCTGGCTTTTAGCTAATATTGATCATCTGGGTCTTGGGTTCTAACCCCTGCAGAGAGACTGATCAAACCTGATGATCCTAGACTGTATTAAGATGCGCCTTCACTTGATATAGTTACCATTCTGACTTCTCTCGCATTTTACATCTTTTTTAAATTCTGAAGAAATGTTCTATATAAAGATCCTCTTTCTTTAGTTGAAAACTAGTCTCTGCAGATAAGTTTGGGTCCTCTACTGTGAAAAACAAGAACTATTTATTTTAGCAGCCAGAAAGTTTAGAACCAAAATTGTTGTCCAAGCTTTACTTGTTAAGAGGAGTTGCCTGAAGCTATGTAGTTCTGTGCTGTTTTAATGTTCAGTTTTTTTTTAAAGGCTCTATTTTGTAGGCCTCCTCACCACCTTTAAAAAAACAGGATACAAATTTCAAAAATATAGTTACAAGTGACTATAGTTAATGTAGTTACGCATACTGTATTAGTTTTTATTACAATGTACTTTAAAGATGGACTTAACAGCTCTTTTTATAATGGATATAATTTTACATAGAAAATATACTAGTTGGGGCCCCTGGGTGGCTCAGTTGGGTAAGCGACTGCCTTCGGCTCAGGTCATGATCCCAGAGACCCGGGATCGAGTCCCACATCGGGCTCCCTGCTCGGTGGGAAGCCTGCTTCTCCCTCTCTCACTCCCCCTGCTTGTGTTCCCTCTCTGGCTGTGTTTCTCTCTGTCAAATAAATAAAATCTTTAAAAAAAAGAAAAGAAAAGAAAAGATACTAGTTTTCCTTCATGATCATGAAGAATAAAATCACAGTTATATTAAATATTTACTATGCTGTTCAAATGTTGGCTGGCTACTAACTACTAGAATGCCTATTCGACATAGCTACTGAAAGAATTTCTATCTAATCTGGCTCTGGCTCATTAGTTCAATGAATACTACATTCATTAAGTCTTTCTACCTTCCCAAATTGTATTTTTTAAAACAGGAAATTATGCTGACTTCAAAAAATGTTAAATCATGAATATACTATCCATAGGCTTTCCTATCTCCTGGGCATTATATACTTTTACAAAATGAAAAATGTGATGTAAGAAACATCTTGAAGGGGTATTTTATATGTATCATAATTAAAGTTTCCAGTTTTCACTAATCTGAGAAAACCCACAAATGTGATATCTTAAAAAAAATCAATGAAATTTGGTGAGATTTCAATCTCTCATTTCATTGAGAATTTACTACAAAAAATATCAAAATGAGAACTTATCTCTCTTTTAAATGGCATGTCTGTATTAGTTATAGTTTGATAAATGGATTCCTTTCCATATATATCTTAAGATCCAAAATCTCAGTGCAATAACATGATTGAAGAATCATGTAAAAATGTATATTTTAATATATTTGTGTAGTGATTTAGAACAATAAATAACACACAGTGAAAAATTTATCAGAAACTAAATGTAGTAACAAAAGGAAACAAAAACTTATATACACATTACCAAGGTCTTTACAATAAGTTATAACATGTAGTTCCATCACACACAGCATATCTGTATACAAAACCACTAATGTGAACACTGAAAGAATCTCTCATATAGCTCTTTAATCTTGATTTAATAAAGTTTGTACAGTATCAAATAATATCAAAAGTCTAAAAAAACACAATGAGTTTTTATATCATGTTTATAAATTATTGTTTATATACCATAAAAAACATAAGGTCAAAAGTGCAGTTTAAAAAAAAGTGGAAGTTGTTATTCTTGGTAAGAACTAGAAAAACGTATTGTCCCAAGTAAGAAGCAATCTGAGGGCTCTTAGAGTTTCTTAGGAATTTTCCTTTAACTCTCATACAACCTTGACTACCATATGCCATAACATAAACCAATACAAAGGAAACAAAATAATCTTCTTATTAAAATAACAGGAAACACAAATCTGGTGATGATAAATGCTGCAAAGAAACATAATTACAGACCTCCCCCCCAAAATGAATGAAATGACTTTGCGTACGGGAATGAATGGGTCACCAGTGCATGTGACCAAATTTGGGAAATTTCAGAGGATTTCTAGAAGTTTTAATCTTTGTCAAGTTTTTGGTCATAACTTGCAAGGGTGCATACATCCCAGGATCATGAAATCTTCTAGTATAAGACAAAATATGAGTTAAAGGTGATAAATCATATCATCTACTACTCACAAAAAATAAGGACTAAAGATCCAATAATTAAAAGGCAGCAGTATAAAAATTAGTCAAAAAGAAACAGATGGCTGAAACAGAACTCTGGGTCTTCACTGGCACTTAGCACAGTAACAAGTTATATTTTGACAAATTCCAGAACAAATGCTTGTATTGAAATATGTGTGATATATTAACCATTTATATTTATGTAAGAGACCAAAATGGTAAAATCACAGACTTAAAAAACATTAAATTTAGAGAAAAGAAAAACAAAGGAATCTAGAGACAAAGCTTATTTTCAAACTTCTTGTGGGATCAAAATGTTGACAAGTTGTATCCAGTAGAGCAGTATTCCTGTTGCTAAGCCTAACCAGCAGCAGCCTGAGCCAGGCTCAGCACCACCACTGCCCTCTTCACTTGCTATTTCGCTGGTACCTTGTGTGTGTGTGACACCAAGCAACAGGGACTGTGATTTTGTTCATGGACTGGAGCAGGTCCCTTGGTTGGTTTAACACATAGTCTGCCTGGGACAATGAAAGCTTCACCGTTACAGTAGGTCAGTGGGAATGAAGGTCTTCCTAGTTTTGACAGGAGAACAGGGCTGGCGGCTGAAGAGTATGGGTGCTCGGTAGACTGCATACATACACACTTAAATAACTAATGTCCCCTTAGGAGAAGATTAAAAATCGATGGATATGGACGCTTGTGCAGAATCTTCTCGCCCCCTGACATAAATTTCACAAGGAATCTCCTCCATTACTCTGTCTTCTAGGGCCTGCTCAGGGCACTCATGCGCCTGTTTGAAAGTGTAGCTACTCTTTTTGAAGGTGCTGTTAAACGTTTTCATTGGCTGTGGTTGTGCAAAATCATTTCTGAAAGGCAGTTCCATGGAACTCAGGTTGGTCCTGCTCTGTTTGACACTGGATGCTTGCGAACCACAGTGATGGTCATGAATGCACCGGGAGGCAGTGGAGGAGCGCCGCATCTTCTGGTAGTTGTCCAGTTCTTCTGACAAGTCAGCTAGGTCTGCAGAAATCTCTTTGTCCCTTAGGGAGAACAGTTCATAATGAGGAGGATCAAATACTTCCTGAAATCCAGTTTTATTAAATGCAGTTTTGCAAGCCATGACCTTTTTTCGAGGCTGTTTCACTTGTACTAAAATAGAAACAATGAGAAGGACCAAGACAATCCCTGATGTGATGCCAATAATTGTTCCATGGGTTTTAGTGACTTGTTCAAATAGTCCTGCTTTTTTCTTTTCTGCAGAAAGAGAAACAACAAGCCTTTCAAAATTCATCAGTGAGTCCTGTCACAAATTGGTAAGGTATCTTTAGGTAAAGCAGAACATATGGGTCAAATATACTACAGATGGTACCATTTAAAATTAGGTTTTTAAACAAATAAA
The DNA here is from genome assembly GCA_004023965.1 of Spilogale gracilis. Lineage (NCBI taxonomy): Eukaryota > Metazoa > Chordata > Mammalia > Carnivora > Mephitidae > Spilogale > Spilogale gracilis. The sequence goes on along the minus strand of PITA01014574.1, from coordinate 2,370 downwards.
ACAATTCCATTAGGATTTCTAGTTAAACTAACCAATCACAATATAGTCAGATAGATTACATAAAAGAAAAAGGACTTGGTTCTTTACTCGGAAGGTACATGAAGGCATACAATTTGCAAATCAAGTTAAAAACATGAATCTAAGGGCTCCTGGGTGGCTCAGTCGGTAAGGTATCTGCCTTCAGCTCAGGTCATGATCTCCAGGTTCTGGGATCGAGCCCCGCATCAGGTTCCCTGCTTAGTAGGGAGTCTGCTTCTCCCTCTCCCTCTGTGCTTCCCTCACTTGTGCTGTCTCTCAAATAAATAAATAAAATCTTAAAAAAAAAATAGAAGCATGAATATGGAGAAAACACCAGAAGAAATGCTTTTGTTCTATCAAGGTGCTTTCTGCTCTGTGGCTTGTTTGGCCTATTGTCTCATTAAGTATATCCAGAGTGTGTCTACTGATGGCCATCAGCGAGAGAGGACTGCAGTGATCAGGCTAACCCTTAAGGTATATTATCATAATCTATCATTTGAATGATTACCTGAAAACACTTCATGTCAAGTCCTTAAGACAGCCATATCAGATTCTCATAGTAAGATATTTACTGAACTCTTGCAGAATAGGAGGCAGGTAAACTCTGAGACAGTGATTTGATAATGTCTGTGGATATCCAACTATTACCACAAGTCATGTTTACCTTAGATATACAGTAGAAATGCAGCATAGAAAATTTTATAAAATGAATAAAAGCAACTGCTAGTCCACTTTTACTGCTTTTTAAGATTGAATCCATCAGTATTTTTCTATATAATTTTTAAAATCCACAACGCTAGGTTACTTTCTAAATTATTCTGAGAATAAGGTAGCTTTACAATACGGATGACTAAAATAACGCAGGAAATATTATGGCGGACCTTTGAACAACTGAAGATAATAAAAAACATAGCTCTTAAAAAAAGAATGCTTGAGAATAAGTATTTTTCTTTGCTTTTACCACATACCAAGGTGTATGATCTATTTAAAGGAACAAATTACATTCTACGTTTCCATTCTGGCCAAAGCAGCTACACTAAGCACAGCTACAGAAAAGGATATTTTAAATCTTTCTTAATGAAGGGGAATGGCCACTTCTGTCTCAAGAAGGTCGGCCTGTGCCAGTGCACTCACCTTTACAGTGATTCTCATCCCAAGGGTACGCACAGTTCTGAACACCATTACAGACTAAAGAGTTGTTGATGCACATGTTGCTGTGGCAGAAGAAAGTGTTACCTGTGCAGGGAGCTGGAGGAAAGAATAAGTTTGTTGCTAAGAGCTCATCCTGGATTACTGACACTTCCCTGTTCCACGAATACACTCCGTACTAGAGATGTAATAAGACAAGGGCCACTACTCTCTGATACTGTCTCATGCAAACACTTTTTACATCAGCTGGGTGCCAGATGTCATTTTTAGCATAATGAGAATATGAATACATTTACCATGGTGCCTATGGAACTATATAGCCTGGTAAATTTTTTCAGAATGTTAAAAGAAAGTGTTGGTGAGGATGTGGAGACACTGGGACCCTCGGTGCACTGCTGGGGGAAATGTAAAATGGTACAGCTGCTGTGGCAAACAGGATGGAGTCTCCTCAAAAATTCACACCAATTACCATCCGCTCCGGCAATTCCATGTCCAGGTGCACCCCCCAAACAACCGAAAGCGGGGGCTCCAACTCAGAGTACACCGATGATCGCAGCAACGTTATTCACAAAGCACACAACAGCATTATTCCACCAAAAGGTGAATAGATGTAATGGGATATTACTCAGGTTAAAATTCAGAAGAATATTCTGACAATTATACAACATGGATGAATCTTTTTTTTCCACCATAAACCAGCCACCCTATCCCCCTACTGCCCCCAGCAACCCTCAGTTTGTTTCCTGAGATTAACAGTCTCTTATGGTTTGTTTCCCTCCCCGGTCCCATCTTGTTTCATTTTTTCCCCACTCCCTACCCCCAAGACCCCCTGCCTTGCCTCTCAAATTCCTCATTAACAGAGAGATCATATGATAATTGTTGTTCTCCGACTGACTTATTTCGCTCAGCATAATGCCCTCTAGTTCCATCCACGTTGTTGCAAATGGCAGGATTTCATTCTTTTTTTTTTTTTCCCCCCCAGTGTTCCAAGATTCATTCCCCGCTCCCCACACCCAGTGCTCCACGCTTTAGGTGTCCCCAGTACCCACCACCAGGCTCTCCCATCCCTCCACCCCCCTCCCTCCAAGTCCCTCAGTTTGTTTCTGTGTCCAAAGTCTCTGTTGTTTCGTTTCCCTCCCTAGATTACCCTAGTTCCCATTTACTTTCCTTCTCCCACTGTCCTCCAGGTTACCCCTCATGCAC
>PITA01014573.1:0-53117 GCA_004023965.1 Spilogale gracilis | reverse complement strand
TCCTCTTCCTCCTCTTCCTCCTCTTCCTCCTCCTCCTCTTTCTCCTCCTCCTCCTCCTTCTTCTTCCGCTTCAAGATAGTAAGTAAAACTTTTCTAAGGAAGGCTAGAATTGTTCAGTATTTCTATTTCCTTCTTTTGACCACAATAAGAACCTTAGTATATATGGAACACATTTCCAGCTTATGCACTTTTGTTGGAGTTTATTTGACCACAGCTGTTTTCTAAATTAATAGTTAAATGTACCGTGATATTTTTTCAGTTTGAGTGTTCATTTTTATTTACATTTCTCACAAGTTCCTTTTGCATTTCTTTTCTTCCTCCTCAACACATGCCTTTATAGATTTTTCACTGGGATTTATAGGTTGTAAATTCTTTAAATCTTTGTATACAGGAAAACATCTTTATTTTGCCTTGACTATTTTTTAAAAAAGATTTATTATTTATTTTAGAGAGAGAGTGGGAGAGAGTGTAGGGGGTCGGGGAAAGGTAGAGGGAGAAAGAGAAGATCTCAAGCAGTCTCTCCACTAAGTGCAGACCCTCATGATGCAGGGCTTGATCTCATCATCCTGAGATCATGACCTGAGCCCAAATCACGAGTCAGGCACTCAACTGACTGAACCTCCCAGGTGACACTGCTTTTACTATTTTTTTTTTTATGGTTGCCCTTTTTTATTGTGATGAAAATACATGACATAAAATTTACTACTTTAAGCTTCCAGCTCTGTGGCATATTTCTTTTTTTTTTTAAGATTTTATTTATTTATTTGACAGAGAGAAACACAGCGAGAGAGGGAACACAAGCAAGGGAAGTGGGAGAGGGAGAAGCAGGCTTCCCGCCGAGCAGGGAGCCCGATGTGGGGCTCAATCCCAGGTCTCCGGGATCATGACCTGAGCCGAAGGCAGTCGCTTAACCAACTGAGCCACCCAGGTGTCCCAGGAATTTGCCTAATTTTAAATCAGATAATTTTTTTTCCTGTTGATTGCTTCCACTCTTGATTGATAGTTCAACTAACTTGCAATCCTTAGGTAATATTATTTATTTTTTAATTTTTTCCATCACTTTAAAGGTATTACTTCATTTCCTTCTGGAATCTTGTGTTCCTGATGAGAAATGTATTGCCACTGTAATTATCATTCCTTTATAGGCTATTCTTTTTTTTTTTCCTAGAAGCTTTTGAAGTTATTTCTTTATTCTTGATGTTCTACATATCATTATGTCATGTAGGCATAGATTTTTTATTTATTCTGCTGGGTTACTCTTACAATCTAAAGACTACGTCTTTTTCCAATTCTCTTAAGTTCTCAGCAATTATTTATATTAAGTTCCCACATATCACTTTGCTCCTATTCTCAGCTTTAAGAACTCCAATTGGTAAACTTTAGAGTTCCTCAATCACTATTGCTGCCTCTTTAAAAAAAATAATATGAAATATAGCTGATATACAATAGCCTATTAGTTTTAGGTAAACACCACAGTGGTTTGATACCCTTATACCTGAAAAAATGATCTCCATGATGTCTTCTTGACTTTCGATAGGTTTTTCACACATTAAAAAAAAAAATCAGTGGCATACTTTGCACTGGGTGTGACCTTCAGTTCTAGCTACCATTTTACTCTTTGTTCTGGACTGTGTCCCTATTAGAGCTTATCCCATCTTGTGCATTTAAAACATTTTTAATACCTATATTTCATTTCTAAGATGTTATATCTTGTTCTCTTTCATATTTATCTACTTTTTGTTCATAATTTAAAATTATTTAGGGAGATGTTGATGTTTTAATTATCTCTTTAAAATTTTAAACAAGGTTTTATTAAAGTTTTTGATAGGCTTTTCTGTACACTTAGTTATATCTCAAATGAATTCACACTGTTGTCTTTATTACATGTCTTTTTATTAAATATGTGTCTTTCTTTGAGCTTTATTTTATATCTGGCATTTTGGTATATGGACTCCTTTTGAGTGAGAGGATCAATGTTTCTGTAGTTTGCATTCATATTCTCTCTCTGTCTTTCTCCCCCATCCTTCTTCTGATGTTTTGTCTGTTGCCTGTGCACAGCTTATCATATCTTCAGTGAAGATTGGAACTTTTGTTCTGCTCTGATATTGGGCATATTCCTGATACAGTCCCAAAGCCAGGGAGGGCAAGATTGGGTCTCAAACTGCTGTTGGTCTCCTTTCGTGAGTGGTGGGAGAAGTGGAGTTACCACCCGCCCCCTGCCCTTCACCTTCTATAGCAGGGATTTGGCGTGGCTGTTTTTGTTGTTGGTGACGCTCCTGGTCCCTTCCATCCTGTTGGTCTCTAAGTCCCGGATGCCCCCGCCTGATGCTAACTGCAGAGCCTTCCTAGCTCTTCCTAGCTACTACACTGCCCGTGCCGCCTCACAGTTCCTTCCCGCGCTCTGTCCATCCACGGTTTATCTTGTATGCCAGCCTGCTCATGTCTTTTTGGTTTTGCTGAAGTCTTAAAACACCAGTTTATTTGGTCCTTTGCCGCAGGCGTGACAATGCATCAGTGGGCATGCTTTATTTGCTCAACTTCGTCTCTTGAGTTTCATGTTCAAGTTGTCTTTTCTATATGAAAAAATTCAATTTTTGCATCCTGTTGTCACACTCCTGATGATCATTTATACTTATTTGTATTTACTTCTAAGTGTGACTTTTGAAAAGAAGTGTGAACGGACATCGATTTGCACAAACCCATCTGTTTGCCTGGGACCTTCCTCCAGCCCTGGCCTATGGGTTTCGTGATGTGGGTCTTCTTGCCTGGCGCCTTTTCATTCCCTGAACAAGTATGTCTTGACCCCCTGCTATGTGTGCATCGGTGCACGTGCCCTGCAGTCTTGCTGGGGTGCGGGGACCGGCAGCTTCCCCGAGAAAGGGTGTCTCATTGCCAGGAGAACCAGATGGGACATTTCTCCCCATGAAGAGTGGCTATATTATGGCAGTTGTCTACAACAGAAGGTTTACTGGGTGTTTGGAGGCTGCCCCTGTCCTGCTCCCGTAGGCTCTTCATTCCACCTTCTTGAGCATCTGCCTTGTGCCAGGAGCCTGACACAGCTTATCTCTACAGAGAATGCAACTTTGGGGCCGCTCTATGACTTGTCCATTTTATTGTGCACGAGGTTGGGTGGCACAGTGGCTTTAAGCTCGGGCCATGCCCACTAGGCAAGGGTTTTGTTTGCTCCACCAGGAAAGGCAAATGGTACTGCCGGGCAGGCTGCGGAGGAGGAGGGGACTGTGTGTGCCGTGGGAAAGCCAGCCCTGGGGTCAGGACCCAGGTGGTGAACGGGCTGGTACGGGGTCTCGTACAAGCCTGTTTCCCTTGTTTGGTTGTTGTCATCTGTGAACTAAAGGTTTGTTCTGGGCACCTGTTTCAAGATGCATTTGACTGTAAGAAGCAGAAGCCGTCTTGTGGGGCACGGAGGGGGATCGCGGGCGGGCGTGCCCTAGACCCCCGGGTCCCTGTGCACAGCTCAGTCATTGTGCCAGTCCTAGTGCCTCTCTGGTCTCCACGGACGGTTGTCCAGTCTTGACAGGTTTACATTTCACTCCCTTCCGCCTTCTAGGATGTGGGACTTTGAAGGGATCTCTGCTTCTATTGTCCCTAGCTTATGGGGATTCATGAAGATCCCTTGAGAGCAGGAATTGGGGCAGATTACACTGAGGAGTGTAGCAAAGGCTACGTCTTTGGGGGTGTGGTTTGGGTGCCTCCCTCCAGGGCAGAGGCGTGCATACTGCTCAATAAATGCGATTTCACCTTCATTATTCTGGGGGCAGCAGATGAAGACCAATGCTGAATTACACAGTTTAATTTAAAACAGAAACTCCTAGGGTAGCCTAGGCCCCAGGCTGCGCATGTTGAATTCAGATTTCAGGTTCTGGTGTGTTAACGAGACTGGGTGGGCACTGGATAGAAGTCGGGGGTGTTCTCTCTACCGTGTCCCTGTGTCCTTACCTGCTTTCTGGAGATGCGTGCCTTGCGCTGGCTGTTCTCTGGGCTTTGTGAGCACACTCCCCACCGCCGACTGCTCAGGTGGCTGAGAGCAGGGCCAGAGCCCAGACTGAGGACAGGGCCATGGGCGGGCAGGGAGGGGCGGCTTGGTCCAGCCGGCTCCCTCCTCCTCCACAGGGCGAGCTGAGTGCCTTGGAGCCAGCTCTCTGAAAGCCTGGCAGATGAGCTGCTCCCCCTCCGAGGACGGTGTGGGTTATAAATTGTGTGACCCTGGAGAAGAGTTCACTCGATCACGGTGTTTTACACTTTTCTCTGCAGAACGTTGGTGACTTAATTAACCTGTGTGTGGATGTGCCGGCTGCAAGATACATTTCCCGACGCATCTACGTCTCCTTTTCAGTCATCATACACTTAAATTGCAAATTCTCATGAACTGTAACCCAGTGTCTTATGGCTCTTGATTCTACATTTCCCTGTAGATCTTCCATCTTCAAATATGTCAGAGTTAGAGTGTGTGGCTGTTAGCAAAAGGTATAGCTGTATTAAACCACATAGAAGAACCTCCACTGAAATAATGTTAAGGATATGACTCAACGCTCCTAATGACGGGCTATTCCAGGTTTGATTTCAAAGCCTGTGGTCTACCCAACCTCACTGTGCCTGCGTATTGGAGAACGAGTCCTGGGGCTCATCTAGCGGGGCCCGTAGACTTATCATCAGTACACCTGTATGCTCTCTCGAACAACATGAGATTATTTCACACACTGCCTTGTTTGCCCTGTCTCATAAAATCCTTGCTTCCCTTCCCATGAACTTATTCTTTCCCCCTCCATTTTTTGGAGACCATCTACTAATAATTTTAGAAAAGATTACCTTATAGCTTAACACTTTTGAATCTAAAAATAACTTGCTAGAGAATTACTGAATTATGATCAAAACTAGTAATGATTAATCTGTGTGTGACGGTTTTCCTTAAAGGAGTTAAGAAGAGATTTGCAAGTCCCACCCCCCTCCTCCCAAGAAGACCTCACAATTGATTCTTTTGAGCTCAAAAAGTTGTATCATAAGCACATTTTTTTATGGCTAAGCATTGGGGTTTACAAAGGGAAAATGACAAGCCTGTAATTGGCATAGTTGGTATGAAAGTTTTGCTTGCATAGAAGAGATTCATGTTTGTAATTTCATTTTGGGAAAACATTCTAAGCATCCGGGGAAACCGCAGGAGGGCAAGGGCTGTGGGAACTCTCTTTCCAGAACCACCTGGTTTCAGATTCGCCCATAACGATGGAACCACATGGAGTCTTACTGCAGCGTCCGGGGTCCAGGGGCCTTTTCGCCCAACTGGAGATGAAATTTGAAGTACAAACGTTGGCAGCTAACATTTTCCGGATACATTCACTGCTGTCGTGTAGTTTGTCTTTGTGGGTCTCCACTCTGAGTTCCTAATTCGGCCTGTGTCATGCTGGGCTCCTTTGTATGCATGTGTGCTAGACGTCGTTGGGACTTAGCCCCAGCCTGAACATCTCACGGACACAGAGAAGACAGTGACATATGACCAACCACGGCTTAAATCTCTACGGGAGCACAGCCGTATCCTGACCTGGCTGTTTGTCTGTAGTCCCCTCACCCTTCCTCTCTCTCTCTTTCTCTCCCCCCATTCCTTTCTCTCCCTCTCTCTTTACCTCTTCCTTTCTCTCTCTCTCTCCTCCCTCTACCTCTCTCTTTCTCCCTCTTTCTCTCTTCCTGTCTCTCTTTCCTGGGAGACATATCACCACAAAATTTTTTTTTCCTACACTAAACCTGTTTTCTCCCTGTTCAATGAGCACAGGTGCAAAGAAGTTTGCTCTGACTGTAGGAAAATTCTCATTTGACTCTATTGTGTCTTATATATAACAGGAAAGGTGTAAAATGAGAGGTAAGCATATACACGTGTGTGTGTAAATGAGTGCTTTTCCATCTGTCATTCTGTCTCTTTTTGTCTTTCTGAACAAATACCATCTTCCTGTACTTACTGTTTGCAGACTTGCTTCCCCCCTCACGTGGGCATTATCGCTCCTGAGCCTGTTTCTCTTGCAGCTGCCCCAAGAGCTCAGCACACCCAGGAGGGATTTTTCTCTTTGCCAGGCCCTCCTGATGGGCCTTTGTGGTATTTCTGTCTCACTTCTCTAACACTGCTACTGTGGACATCTATGCACATTATGTGGGTGCACTTGTGAGATCACTTCTGCGGGGTGCATTTATGCAAACAGAGTGGAGGGTCAGAGAAGTATGCAAAATAGTGTCCTGTGGGGGTTAGAACCATGAGCAGAGGACCTGCCCTGTGCATTTAAGGAGACAAACATTTGTTGATTTAGGCTCTTTGGGGATCATCTCATGTACCTGTCACCGGGGCCCCATAGTAGGCAGTATTATTTTCTTTTCATAGACAGTGAAGCTGAGGCTCAATAGATTGTCTCAGACACTCCAACTTTTTTGGGGCCCATCTTGAGTTCTTTCTCCCACAAAGCTTGTCTCTGCCGATGACCATGAGGTGTATTTAAGTGACAACACCCAACTGTGTTCTCCTGACAAGAGTAAAGTCCTTATCGGCTCCTTGGACCTTCTCCTCCACGGGAAGAGCCTTTGATGAAGGAAGAGCCTAGAGCTCCTTACTGACAGCGGAATCACATTTGGCCATCATTCTGTCTCCTGCTAAGTCACCATCCTTGGAGACTTAGGTTTATCTTAATGACATAGGCATGTGGAGACATGTCCTATCTGTGGCCTCTCGAGTGCTGAGGTCCCAGGCCCCAGGGCCTCTGTGCTCAGCCAGGGGCAGCCTCACACATCCAAGTCCTTCTGGGGGGAGATGTCCTGTTCTCTGAAGGAGAAGGGGACGCTGAAGCCTGATGTCCCGGGTGACTTGGGGATCGGAGCAGCAGAAGCTTTGGGTTCAGAGAGGATGGGCGGCTAGGGGCGCGAGGAGGAAGGGAACCCCACGGGACAGTAGTGCCTGGCACCAGAAAGGCCTGGGGAGAGCAGACGAGCTCAGGCTAGTGCCGGGGAGGCGGCATGAGGGCTGGCAGTCTGGGCGCCTCTCTTGAATGTGGCCATGGCCACACCTTTAAGGCCAGTGGGGGCTTAGGAAGATTCCAAAGTCAGGAAGCATCCTACCCCTGCCTCTCCTGGCTGGTTTTGCCAGGATAAACAAAGTCCTTCAGCAGATTTATTGTTAAAGATGAGCTTGGGGACAATGACAAGATTGGCAGTCTGCTCTAGGTATAAGATACTCAGGGTGGCCAGGGGGCAAGGAGCCCTCTGTCCTAGCTGCCAGTGTCCCCGGGGAACCGCTGCCCCTCTGGGGACTGACCAGGTCTCTTTCTTGGCCTGAACCCCATAGTGCAGACTGACGAAGTCTGAGCGGGTGGCTGTGCCCCCCGACTTGGAGCCCTAGACCGGCTGGGGGCTCAGGCCAGAGTGGGTCGCTTGAGTGGCCGCCTGGTCCACAGCCGCCCTTAGGAGCCCCGTTGTTTGCCTTGTCCGGTTTTGGCCCCAGGGTGGCAGGGCTGATGCACTGGTGAGGCAGAAACTGTCCCTGAGGAAGCAACCCCAGGACCAGGCGGCGTGTGGCCGTGGGCAAGGCCGACGGGACCCACTCCCCGGGTGTGTGGTTGCCGGCCCCTTCCCTGCTCTGCATTCAGTCAAAACATCACCAAACTCACGCCAGAGGCTGAAGGAAACTCTGTTCCATACATTTTACTATTTTTTTTTTTAAAGATTGCATTTATTTTAGAGAGAATGCAAGCAGGGGGAGAGACAGAAGCAGAGGGAGAGCGAGACTCCCCCTGCCCAGGGAGCACGACAGGGGGCTCGATCCTAGGATCCTTGGATCAGGACCTCAGCAGAAGGCAGACGCTTGACCCTCTGAGACCCCTCAGGGGCCCCCCAGTTGACTAACATAGTCTGTGCCACGTGCAGGTCTGTGAGACAAGACCTCCATGTGATGCTTTCGCTGGACAATGTGGGCAGCTATGTGGTGGGGGGGTGGAAGGGTCAGGGGGGCTCTGGGGGTGGGTGGGGGAGACCCAGCAGCCTTGGGAGGGGGGAGGGCCTTGGAATGGCCTGGTGGGTGGGCCGTCTCCCAGGGCCGGTGGTCTCCAGGTGTGCTGGCTCCTAAAGGTTAGCTAGGAGACAAGCTGCCTCTTCCAAAACTGAAGACCATGACAAGACACGGCTTCAAGGGACCGGGCTGGGTTCTGAGAACTTAGGGTACCAGCCAACACACCTGACTGGGCTCAAGGTGATTATGCAGAACCAAGCCGAAAATGATGGTGAACCCATATTCACCCAGAGGTCCTCAGCGCGTGCGCGGCTGACCCGCAGCGAGGGTGCCCAGTATCTGTCTCGCAGCAGCACCCGGAGAAGAGAAGCTGCCGGAATGCTGGAAATCAAGCCTCCTGAACACAAGCAGCCAAGAAAGGTGGGATTCCTCGCTCCTCCAAGTCTCCATCGGAGGGATGTTGTTGATGACATGTGTTTTAGGGAGCAGGAGGTACAGCTTAATGGGCACAACGAACCTCTCTTTCCTTTTTGTCTAGATTCGTTGTGATCAAACACATATATATTTGCCTCTTGTCCTTAAAAAAGCCAATTACATTTAGATTTTTGTTGCTTTTGTACTGTCATTTCCAAGAATCAAGCAATTTTTAATAATCAGTGTTAGGAGCTGAAGATACTATTGGTTGAGTTTTTCACATTCACGGGGAAGTTTCAACCTTTAATATCCACCAAACTTCAATTAATTTATTTCCTCTTTAAGGACCTAAAGGCAATCTGAATCATTTTTACTGTCATGTAACATCCCCAAACAATACTTTATGAGGCTGAGTTTAGTTCGTGGTTTATGGATTCAGGCTTGCTTAGGGCTGTGGTTAGGCAGCTCCTTGTAGAAATGTCTGCTTATTATCAGTTGGATGCGGATGGAACTACTTATTCACTCTTCAGAAACCCTTTATGACTCCTAATTAAAGCCTTTGTGTGAATACAAAATAATTAATACAGAAAACGAAGCCACGGGAAAGAGGCAACTGTGAAATAGTCACTTGCTTGTGTGTTGAGCAGTATTGAATCATTAGAGGAACACAGGGTTTGCACTTTGGGGAAGAAAACGAGGCACGGACTTCATGTTTATTTAACACTTTGACTAGTCCTTCTTGGAGGTATGAAATGAATCTTAAGGAATACCACAACAATAAATCACGTGTCCTGAAAATGGCTGGGTCTTAAACAGTAGTGTCATTTAAAACCGAAATAGTTTGGTGGTGCTCCGGCCTATAAAACTGACCTCTTAGAGCAACACCGACTGTTTACACTGGAAGATGAGTAAAGGAAATAAAAACAAGACGTAAAATATAGCTCTGCCGGGATGCCATTGGTTTCGGCTTGAAATCCGATGTTCCTGATAAGCACGGGAGGTATTTAGTGCCACCAAAGAGGGGTCCGAGTTTGCAGCCCGCAGGGGGCCTTCTGCAGAGCGCGGCTGGCTTTCCGCGCGGGCTCAGAAGTCGCCAGCCCTCAAAAGTGGAGATAAGTCCATATGAAATGAGCTCTCATTAGCAGGCCTATGAGGGCAGAGTGAAAACTCACGGCAAGTTCTTTTTACAGAAACTATAAATAAAGGTGACTGGCTGGCCCGAGGGACTGGTCAGGGGACAGAGAATCTTCACTTCTGGGGCACTGCTTCCAACACAGCACGACAGAGACATTAAGTTCTAAGTGTGGAGAGAAGGAAGCGTGAAACGAGTGGGCACTCGGACCCGTGCTCCTGGGTGTGCCCTCGGACCTGGCAGGGGGAACGCGGGCGTCCTGGGGAGAAGGAGGACAGGGACGGAGGCGCATGGTGATGGTGACGGGGATGTCCCAAGTACGAGGACATGGCCTCAGGCTTGGGGTGGGCTCTGGGCAAAGAGAGTGGGGCCAGGGAGGAAGCAGGAACGAGGACGGAGGCCTGGCCTGGGGGTCTGGCCTGGCTTGGCTCTGGCTTTTCTGAAACACCTCTGTATTTCATTTGTACAAGGAAGGGCTGCTCCAAATTGTCCAGGAGGCCCCGGGAGGCTGCGGCTGGGCCTTTCCTCATCCCCAGTGCCACACAAACTTCAGCTCAGAGCGCGTGACAGTTCCTCACATTTCTGGAGTGTTGCCTAACAGAGCAGAGGGCGAATCCCACCACATCCATCTCCTCTCCATTCGATGCAGATTCGTTTGAGAAACCTTGCAACCCAGACAAGCAGAAAGTGTACAGTAGAAAATGTCAGCTGTGACCCCACCCTCTGGCCCCGGCCACTCCGCACTCCGGTACGTTGGTCTGTCCTCTGGCTACGTTTTCCTCATACAGTCGTGGTCCTACCACACGTGCTGTTTTACACCTGTTGGTGCAGGATTCTGCAGCCTTTTGTTGAGTGGATGTGCAATGATCATGAAACCAATCCCCACTCTTGGGCATTTACATGTTTCCAATTTCGTGTCCCCCTAAAGTGCCCAGCTACCTTTGACTTATCAAAGTAGGCATCGTCTGGTCTCCCTGGGTTTCCCTGGGGGCCCGTCAGTGGCCGGCCTCTTGCTCCCTCTGTCCTCAACCGCTCTTGTCCATCATGGACCGCAGGTACCCCTTCATCTGCACTCCACTCAGCTTGCCACTGCCATTCTGGAAGGAGTCCCGCCTTCCCTACCCATACCTCCAATCCAGCAAGCATTTCTTCACTTAAGCAGGTCACCTGACTGAACATGTGGAAGATGGACTGAGAGTCACCCAGTGGCCCAAAAGTACCACCCAGTGGACAGGGAGGTAGAAGGAAGATGAGACCAATGTCTATAATCCAAAGTAACTGCCGTAAGGGAGAAGCAAGTCACGTTCTGTTGGGTACAGAAGAAGAGGCTAGTTGGATTTTGAGATTCAATGTGAAGGTGCTTTGGACTGGGTGGTAGTCGAACTGAATTCGGAAGAATGGGTGAGGGTCTAGGAGACACGAGAACAGGAGAAAATGGTGTAAGCTTGGGAGAGCTCAGTGGGCAAGGTCAAAGACTGGAAGGCGTAGGCTCGTTGGGCACGTCATCTGCCTGAGTGGTGCAAATGACACTGGGTCCTACTTATGGAGGGTTTTCGTTGCCCCAGTGAGGGGGGGGGCTGCTAACAATGTAGGATATTCTGAATTTGTTTGGGTCATGAAGGAGCTTGTTGGCCAAAAAAGGTACGGAGATGGAGATGGGATGTTTTGATTTGCAGGCGTATATCTTCTCACACTTTCCCCACATCTTATAAACCCAAAGTCATTTTGTGAATTTCTTTAGGGGCCATTAGAATCTTTCTTAGTTGTCTCAAGTTCACCAAGGCTCGGGCCAGAACTCATCCCAGAGGTCCTGGCCTCTGGCGAGGCCCAGTGGAGTCTGGGTCATCTGTCCTGCTGCCCCCTTGGAATGTGGTTAAGCTGGCCCCTCATTCCCAAAGTCAAGGTTCAAGAATTTGGCGTGGGTCCTAAGGGCATATTTTTCTAGGGACGGGGGCTCGCTCTCAGCATGGAATATATTTCCTTCTCTCAAGTCCCTCGCTTTGCAAGGACAGCAGGAAATCAAAGGTTCTGATTCAGATATTACAGCAGCCTAAAGGGGCCTGTTTTAGCATTTATTAAACCTCTGATGAAGAGGCCCCTGTAAGTCTAATTATTAATCTTTGGGAAACTTGACCCTTCAATTAACTAAGTAATAATTGCATTGTGGACCATCAAAAATCCTGCATTATTAATGAGCACTTAAGGTCAATATTCGTCTGCTTCACTTTATTGTCTGTGATATTTATCACTTGTAATATGACTTCCTGGTTAATTATATAGAATCATGCAGCATTCACTTTTGATTAATGTGGAAAGTTCATACAGACTTTGTTAAAAAAACATTTATTATGTGTGATGGATTATAATAAACCTTCTCCCCCCCCACCCCGAGCTTTGTCCTATGTACATATGTTTTCAATATTTAGAAAATTTTCCTGTGTGGAGGAACTTCCTACACATGAAATTGAGAAAATTTAATAAATCATGTTACCCACCTGCACCATGTGGTGTTTTTTACTGTGATACGATCTTCTTGTGGGAAGGTTGGGGTCATAACTTATGCAAGATGATAAACGCATTTTAACTTGAAGGAAGGGCTGTGAAATCGTATTCCAGGCGTCCCTTCATTGCACAGGGGACCACGAGGGGTAGAGGAAGGAGTATGTTCCTGGCGTCGCAAGACTTGGGCTGTAATTAGCTGTGTGACCTTGGGCAACTTTCTCTGCATCTCGTCATCTCATAAATTAATCTGTGTTCATTGATTAATACCTCCCCAGCCTCCCTCGCGGAGTGGGTTGGAGGATCAAAGACTCCAGGCATGTGAGCAGGCTTTGTGCTGTGAGATCTGCCACCCCAGGCTGTCCTGGTCGTGTGGGTAGAATTCCCTCTGATTCCTCCTGCAGCTGTTGCATTATCACTTGTCATTTCTGGGCAGATGTTATTTCCAATGGAGAACGGCCAGTTTGGTAATGAACTCTTTGTAGCATAAGCAAGCTTCCAGGAAGGGTGCAGGAAGCCAGGTCAGTGTGTGTTATGGGCTGAATCGTGGTCCGTCTCCCCAGTTTACATATTGAAATATCTCAGAGTGTGACTGCATTTGGATATAGGGCCATTAAAGAGGTGATAAGGTAAAATGAGGTCATACGGTTGGGGCCCAATCGAGTATGACTAATCCAGTTTGCCTGGTGTCCTTAGGAGAAGAGGAGATGAGGGCACAGAGGCACACCGAGGGAGGACTGTGTGAGGACAGGGAGTAGGTGGCCATCTACACTGCAGTGAGAGAGGCCTCAGGGGAACCAACCTTGTGTTTACATTCTGGTACGGCAGCTGGTGGAGAACTGTCCGAGGGCCGGGATGACCACTCATGCTGGGGTCTGGACACAGGGCCTTGCTTTGCTTTCTTGGCACAGAAGGAGGGCAGGGTCCACAGGGAGCTGGAAGGAGTAGTTGGAAGGAGTAGCTGGACCAGAGTGCATGACACCTTTTGGTCCTGCTGCTGGCAGAGGACACAGAGTGTGGCCTCATGAGGTCTCCTGAGCACCCCGTGAATGGAGGCAGGGGCTGGGAGGCTAGGGGCAAGACTACTCCCCAGCCCTCTTACTGGGCAAAGGGCCAAGATGTCTTGCTGTCGCTCCCCCAACACAGATCGTGAGAGGACCCAAGGCTTCAGCTCCCGCTCGAGACGTTGTTAACAAGAAGATGGGTTTGCGCAGCGTGGCTAGGTTCAGGGTCAGGCTGGCCATCGCGGGGAGGACGGAGTCTGCATCTGGGGCAAATGCAGTCTACATGTTCGGTTCTCCACTGGCCGCTGAGGCGGTGGCTCTGACCAGCAGAGGATGGAGTGTGTTTCCAGGTTGCTGTCCATCCCAGCAAAGCGCCTGTATTCCCGCCAGGTCCAGGCAGCCCGACAAGGGATTCATACGAGACTCTCGCAGGCAGTGAGAGCCAAAAACAAACAGCAAACACTGGGCTTCCGACGTGTGACAGCAAGGCGGGTAACAAATGACCCCAGCCGTGGTCCTGGGGCGTGTCACAAGCAAATGGCCCATCAGCAGCCCGACTGACGCCGTCCCTTGCCTTATGCGATGATGGACACAAAACTGACAGGTAAGTCTCCCCATCTTTGCAAAGGGGATGCCACTTCGTACATTCATGCACCAGAAGGAGATGCGGGCGGATATTTTAAAACATGTGATTTCTGGGACTCTCATGTCAGAAGGAACATTCCAAAACAGCATACCTGATTGTTTCGCACACATGGCGACGGAGAGTCCCCAAGAGGTGACCTGCTCTCCTCACTCGTCCGCATGTAGGATGGTGACATTTTAAGGACATATGAGGAGAACTTCAAGTCACCAGGAGAAGCAGGCAACGCGAATTTCGATGTTCGGTCAGATGACTTTCTCCTGCTGGACGCCATTACATGTGAATGGCCAGGGATTTGAATGTCTGGGCCCACGGTGTGTGTGTGGCTTTGTCAGCCCTCAGCTATCAGGCAGCGGCTGTGGGATTTGAGGGAAAACAAGCATGTTCCATTAGAAGGCCTTGCCACGGAAATTGCTGAACAAAAGAGAAACCTCAGCATGATTTACTCTGAGAGTGGACCAAAGCATGTGAAGCCTGGGGGCTTGGGGGGGATTCATTTCCAAGTGCTTGCTATATCTGGGCTTAGCAGGGTCATCTTAAGAAAGAGGAATCTTATTCCTTTGTATGTCAAGTTTTCTTGGGCAAGGAAGTGCGGGTCATGGGCAGTTAACTGGAATTACCTGCACCCACCCTTTGGCCTGGCCCATCTGCTTTCCTTCCTTCCTTCCCTTGGGCTGGGGTCTGCTTGCCTCACAAATGATGTTCCACCTCTCTCCTGGGGGGCAGCACAGGCCCAAAGGCCAGTCACTAATTTCCCAAGCCACCTTAGATATGGAATATTCCCTTATTTAAAACACTTTTTTGATAAATTATCTGTCAACAGTAGATGAAGTTAACATTTCTTTTGATCAATAAAACAAATATTGAGGTTATGAGCTAAATGCTGTCTAAATTTCTAAAGACTATTGTATACTCGGCTGTTCAGTCAATTCCCGCCCATCTGCTTTAACAAATTTTGTAGAACTGTTATAATTTTCTTTTGTAATATATGATGGATTTGTATGAATATCTTCCATGTGCGAAACCTATTTAATGTTAACAGTCTCAAATTGGAGTTGGTTATGAATAATGCACCGAGAGATATGAAATGGGACAAATTGTTTCTTTGTGTTCTACCTGTCAGGGCAATGGTTACCCTTTCAGTATTTGTGAGTAGTTTTGCCCACTTGGACCCAGATGACTTCGATCAAAGGTAGAAGGCTCTTTGTCCCACTTTATGTAAATTAAAAACCTTTAGCCAATTTGCAGCCACAAAAATAAATAGTGCAGAAGAGCTTGTAAACAACATTTATTTTGTATGTACATAATGGGAACTTCCATTTTTTCCTGGAGGCCAGAATCCACTTTGAAATTCATGTTTGATAAATTCCCTGGCTTTCTGAGTAATTTCACTGTCTATAGGGCTGCTGATCCTCCGAGTGTATCACTGAACCATTGGGACTTGTGTACCATTTCTGCATATCCAAGTTCAAATATATGCTCAAGATTGGTTTAAATTTTAAGTTGTTGATCTTATTTCTGATAGATTTGTTAGCTTATCCTCCATTTCATTTCTAAAACCTCCTCCTAAATCCTCAAATACTCTCTTCTTAAACATATCTTTGCTAAATTCATTGATTGTGTTAGTAAAATGTGTATTGAACGGTTGCTCGGCAGGCGTGCCGTAACGTGGATATTGCTAGTGCCTTTGCTCAAAGATCAGAAGAAGTTTGATAACCTGGCTGTCAGTTATCACCTGGCTTTTAATTTGTTCTTAAACTATGAGGCTCCAAGTTGGTTACAGAATTTCTCTGGATTTTTCACCTGTTCTAATAGAGCTTTGCTAATCTTCGTGCCACCGGTTATACTACATAAAATGTAAGCCTACCTGAAATTTTTGATTTGTTTTTATAATTCTTGACATTTTGTTGATATTACAAATGCTATTTTTTTTTCTAGTAAATCTTTACACTCCTTCTTGCTGACAAAAGTCAATAACTGACTTTTTCTCCCTAGTCTACTTTAAAGGACGTTTTTTAACATTAAGTAATGGAACACCATGGACATTGAATTTGAACCATTTACCATATTCATAAACTCCCTTTTTCTCTTGAAAAGTGTCTAAACATTGTGACATCTATCTATCTATCTATCTATCTATCTATCTATCTATCATCTATCTATCTCTATCTCTATCTTATCTATCTATGTATCTATCTATATCTATCTATCTTATCTATCTATCTCTATCTTATCTATCTATCTATCTATCTATCTATCTATCTATCTATCTATCTATCTATCTATCTATCTATCTTTCTATCCATCCAGCTATATGCTGTAACCCTCTTCCGTCACCTCGGACTATGACTTGCGTCTGGCTGATGAGGAGCCTCTGGGTCGGATGGTCAATGGGTGGTGTGTCTAGGGCCCAGCTGATTCTAGAACCAGACACGTCACAGCCCACATCCCAACTGTGCAGAGTGATGTTTGTTTCTCCCCAAACTGGACTGTGTTGTCTTCCTGGAAGCAGTCCTTTCCGCGAAATACACTTTCACTGGCATCAGAGGGTACCACATATACTTGTGCTCTTTCTTCCTTGCCCTTGTCCGCTGGGGGTCCCCCTGCCAGGCCCAGCACAGGTGCCCCACGAGACCCTTTCTCTGCTTCTTTATGGCTCATTTCTTCTCATAAGTCAGCTCGGAATTTGGAGGCCTTACCTTTTTATATTTTTCTTCTCCATGAGGAAATTAGTCTAAAGGAAAAAAAAAAATCCTTCTGTGTGGCCTGTACAGCAAGACTTAGGAACTTCCTCTCCTTAGTTTTCAGGCCCAACCTGACCAGCAGCGCCAGAATTCAAATTTACAGTCTCTGGGGCAACATTTTAATAGAGTTTTTGCTGGTGTTAAAGCTTAACTCTGGTGTTATATTCATACTCTACCATGGAGGTTTAACCACCCAATTTTATTAGCAGCAAAATAAAAGTATCAGGAAAATGAAATCGCGGTGTTTGTGTCCTGGGAGGGAGCAGTCTTGCCCCCTTCTCCCACTGGTAATTTATATCTTCCTGGATCATGGTGCACGTAAACTTGGAGAGTGGGGAAAAAAAGAAGCCATCTGAGAACATTTCTGACTTAAATGAATTATGTGTAGGAAAAGAATACCCAGTCCATATTATCTTTGCCTTTTAAGGAAAGAAAGCTTTGATAGCAGGAGAATTTGATACAGTTATGTACTCTGGACAAAGATTACTTTAGAGGCTGAATTAATAGATCTGGAACATGGAAATGAGAATAATGAATCTACCTCGTTCTAAAATTTTTTTCAAATCATTTCTATTCTAAGCTTTTGGGCCTTCGGAAGAGTTTGGGTCCCACACTTTCTTTGCTATTTTCGTATAGCTTTGCTACAATGATCCCTCCTGCTTTTGTAGACCACGTGTTGACGAAGGATGTTGAGATCATCTACATGCTGTTTCTTTCATGCTGTTGGAGTCAAAATGTGGAAAGGAGACTGCATCTATGGCTCTTAAGAGATGCTGAATAGTATTGATCCAATGCATAAAAATGGGCCGGGGTATCCTTCCTCATTTTAAAGAGAGAGCCTGGACTCATGCTCAGGGGGTTTGTGCCCTGGCTCTGTCACTAAGTTTCCTAAGTTGTTTTGAGCTTGATGACAGTTTCCTTTGTCCATGGTGTGGGGATAATGATGTCCCTGACCTAGTTCTGTAGGGAGGAGTTGATGTGATAATAGGAGGAAGGGTTTCAAAAGGAATGAAATGCCCTACAGTGCCTGGCCTCTGGGAAGGGCATGTCACTCGGTATTTTCACCTGTTCTGGGGCCTTCTCCCCTGGGTTAGAAGAAAGGCTGGAGGAACTAACATTTTCCTTCACTAAGACTGCCAGATAAAATACCAAGCACCCAGTTAAATTTACCTTTCAGATACACAGTGCATAAATTTTTTTGTGTAAGTATGTCCTACATGTCATGTGGGATATACTTATACCAAAAAAAAATTTGCTGTTGCTCTGAGTTTCAGATTTAACTGGGAATCCTGTATGTTCAGGGACCAAGTCAGGCAACCCTAGTCATCTCGCCTTTGCTCGAGAAAGGTTTCCTTTCCCTGTCGGTGTCCCAGCGGGGACCAAAATTGGCAGGGACACAGGAGGGGGTGGCACCTGAAATCAGAAGCCAGACACTCAGCTGTGGCTGTGGGTCCACCTTAGCACAGGATCCTCCACCTGCGTGTCCCGCAAGTCCTCTGACCCCGCTGCATGTCAGCTCCAGCTTTAGGACAGACATCAGCGCTCGCTCTGCGAGGTTGCCGTGGGGGCCCGGCAAGCTGATGTGTGTTGCTGGGAAGTCTGAAGCATCTAGCACAGCAGTGTCCTTGACCTCTGTGTTCAGAACGCGTGGCCGGGGCAGCAATCATGGCTCGACCCAGGATCTTTCCCAACGAAAAATACCGATAAACCTCTTTTCCCCCAGTTAAAGATGTCTGTGTCTGACATTGGCTTCACATGCATGACCAGAAAATGGTTTTCATTTTCTTTGTCTGTCGCTTGTAGAAGCTGGTTTGGAGCAGTCACGGAGGCGCCTGACCCCTTGAGCCTACCCAAAGAGCGCATGGCCCGCAGCCCTGACACCAAGCAAAGGCTGTTGGGGCGACCTGTCCCCAGCTGCCACAGTGTCTTATTCCTCCACATTAGCCATCATCTCTTCTAGAAGATGGCAGCGGGAGGCCTGCAGGTGGGAGAAGCCCAGCGCTGGCTTTGAGTTCAGTTGCAGTCTCAGGAAGGCTGATGGGGCCGCCGGGAGCCAACCAGGCAAGATGGTGGCAGGCTGGCAGGAGGGCCACAGGCGGGCCAGGTGTGGCCTGAGCCGAGCTGGAAGCGGCTGGTGCTTCCCACCTGTGGGTTCTGCTCCGGAGGTTGTGGGGGTGGCCACACTCTGCCCTCTGCCCTCTCTCCAGCCTACGTCTGTCCCTACCTCCTGACATAGCTCCAGTCTTTTCCTGGCTTCTTCAAGGTCCCAAGTTAACTTTCGCAATTCCTTTCTTTTCCTCTCCGCAAAGGCTGATGTTTTCTCAGCCATTCTGGGCACTTCCCTCTCATTTCCTGGGAAAGGAAAGCTCAATCCGTCTTCCCCCCGGTCGCAGTAATCCTCCCTGTGACATGTTCACAGCCACTGGTCAGATCCATCTGGTCCAGGCACCTTGTTGACTTTCTTATTGGCTCTTCCTCTCAGCGGCACTTGGCCTTGGACGCTTCTGAGGTTCCTTCTGCTCTGGTGGAGCTATTTGTAGGTTTCCCCTGGGTCCTCTGAAGCGCCTGCTGTCTTTCCCCCTCTCCACTCTCCTTCCCACACGCTCTTTGTTTTCCATTGTTACAGCCGGCTTTCCTGGGTAGAAAACCATTTTTCCCTTTCGGCTTAATTTTGCTTTATACTCACAAAAGAGTGCAGTTTTACTATTCCCCACCCCCCTGTGATTGATGGAAAAGGATATTGTACCAATTGATTGAGATAAGAAATTAGTGCTTCGCCATAGGGAAGTCAAATTAGCCATCAGAAGTAGGCGCATGGAGTATTTTAAGAGTTTTTTGATTAATTCTCGTGATGTGAGACCTTTTGACACAAAGTTTTATGTGCTGCGATGTGGGAAGGGGAGGAAGTGGTAACGGGTTATTACAGATTTTACTTTTACCTTTAGTTGATTTATTGGCCTCCTCTTTTGTGATATGAAATAAGGCCCTACAGATCTAAGGGTGTCTCCTTTCAGGGAGAACAATTCCTGTGTGTGTGTATTTTCTAGAACGCAGATTCAGAATTTCAGTGACAAAGCCAGAGGGACTCAAAATAGAATTTTAGTCAAAATACCTACAGTCGTGCAAACAAAACGGCCAAGAGAGGCCCTTCTCCACTCAGATAGGTGCCACTCAGCACCTAAAAGTGACAGCTAATCAATTCTTTTATGGCTCACGCAGAAGGAGAAAATCCTAATTTAACAGAGTGTTGATAGCAAATAATTATTAACCAGAAATATTTTTGACAGTGACTCATTTGTTCTTATTTTAAAAACATAAAAACATGCTCTGTTTCTTAAAACCTGTTGTCACCTTCACGGGTTCCTTATGGCATCATTTAGGAAAGAGTTTTATTACGACCTACAATCTAACCTAAATCATTACAGCAGCAGCTCTTTATATCTTTGTCACAAAACCCAGCGATCTCGGTTGGAGTATGTTGAACATTTCCTTGGCTATCCTCTTGAATGCATACCTCAAAAATAAGGGCTTTGTAAGCTGAAAACGTTTGCTGGTGGAAAGCCATTTTACATATGTGAGTCTGAATACACAAACAGATGTGTTGAATTCATAGTCCCAGCTAATAAGGAAATATTATGGTGGCAGCACGATGCTTTCATCTCAGAGAAGCTGGAAAAACTCCATATGTTTCAGTTAGTGGAAATACATTTAAATGCTTCACATTAAAAAAAAAGTATATATGTGCATATATACATTTATTTATTGAGATTAGTTTGCAAATGCCTTTTATGAAATATCACCACAAATTATAGTTGTGGGCCAAAGTATATTAATATTTCTTGGTAATTTGAGAAGAAATGCTCTACTAAGCCTTTTGACTTGGTGGTTATAAAAAAGCTGATGTTCTCTTTTTCACTTTCCCTTTGTGACCAAAGGTTTGGCAAATGCACACAGGGTGTGTTTTCCCTAATCCCTTAATCAGGTTTGAATTGGGACGAAGCATCTAGAAGCACACTAGGCTCATTGCCCACCTCTTTGATTTGGAGATGCTCTGTTAGCTTTTTTCTCTTCTGCTTTCAGGTAAAGACGGCTGGGTTGTGAAGGACGCGTTGTGTGTTGTTTCCTGGTCTTTCTGCCCTTACCAGGCATTTGGGGAACAGGGGTCTGGGGAGCAGTGGGGCCTGCCAGGAGATGGTAATTTGAAGGTAAGGTTTGCCAGTTTTCCCAAATGAGACTGTAAATACCGCTGGACAACTAGGATGGCCTGGGAGAGCCTCTTAGTTTGCAAGTCTTTCTTATGGATGTTCTAAGTCTGGGTCCTTGGCTTTCCTGGTCAATGGCCTCAAACACTAAAGGCAAGTTGAATACTCTCTAAAGACACAGCAGGGACAGCCACTCTGAGAGAGCTGAGGGAGGAATTCGCCTTGCTGGGCGCCTTGGGAGCTCAGTTGTTAAGCGTCTGCCTTCAGCTCAGGTCATGATCCTGGAGTCCCGGGACCGAGCCCCGTGTCGGGCTTCCGGCTTGGACGGGAAGCCTGCTTCTCCCTCTCTTACTCCCCTTGCTTGTGTTCTCTCTCTCACTGTGTCTCTCTCTGTCAAATAAATAAATAAAAATCTTAAAGAAATAAAAGAATTCACCTTGCAACCCTGGCTTGCTGCCTCTGGGTGGAAAGCAGGAAGCTGGCTTTCTCCAAAGATTGCTTTCTCCTGATTTGGGTTGAATGCTTGGAAGGGGGAGGTGTGTTCATTGGACTGAACCTCTGAGTCAAAAGGGACGTACCCTGGTGTGCTTTAGGGTGGGTGGTCCCAGCCTGCTGGCCTCATCCTGACCCGCAGTCCCGGAGCTCCTGCCCAGACGGGTCCAGGTTATGCTGCCCCGTTGGTGGGCCTGGTGCTGCCCGGCCGGGGAGCACAGCCGCTCTCTCCACCAGCATGGGAGGGAATAAGCCCAAACAGCCCGCAGAAGGGGGCCTGGCACTGCTCTGGCTGAGGGCCTCCTGGTGCAGGAGCTGGGCCTCACTTATCATCCGTCTATGAGGGCAGGAGGGGAGCCTGCTGCTGTGTACTTCTGGGATCCCTCAGGGGTAAATTTTTAGCTGCAGAATTTATGAGTTGCACATTTATTTGATTTGGCTTTTGGTTAATTTTTTTTTTCTCCTCTTGTCAACCTGACAATATGAGGGCAGACGGATGCACTCCCTGCAGAAGAGACTGTAAACTGTGCTTGGGCAGCCACTTTATAGGGGCTTCTAGCAGCTCCCCTTCTCGCGCCTCCCCCCCGCCCTTCGCTTCCCATGGCCAGTTCAGCAAGGCTCACGCAACCAGAATACTCTGCTCTAAATAAATAAATCCTGAAATAAATACGGATGTGCGTCTCATTAACATTACCTGTCAAACCCCTAAGCACAGAACCCCAAATGGCCCCCTGGGCCTCCCAGTAATTTCTGTAAAGCACATAAAAAAAGATGATCAGTGGGTGTATTTGTGGAAATCATTAGCAGGGTGGGGGAAGATATGCTTATAAGTCAATAATTCTTTTTGACAGAACCTTAGCCCTGGTTATGTGATGAGTCTCCTTAATGGAAGGAGAAGACATATGGCCTGAGTTTTATGACAGATGTCAGGAATCCTGGAAAGTGGCACAGAGAAGATCTTAGTGATTTTTTCCCTTTTAACTGACATGGATGTATGGGACATTTTTGTCAGCTTAATGACTGTTTTCTTTGGTTCTTCTGATCACTCAGTGGCAGGAGAATACACTGACCCACTTTTCAAAGGATGGGAAATATTGTTGAAGGCAAAATTCATGTAAAATGGTCAAAAGAACAGATACTCAATCTGAATTCCTGAACATTGCATGACATCGGAATTCTGCATCATCTGTGCAGTGTGCTAATCTCTGGGGCTTAAAAGTCACTTCGGTAAGATTCACACTTAACCCTCTGTTGAAATTTCTGTAGCTCCATGTTGTTTACTCTAGAGACTGTTGAGTTAGTGGCTCATCACCAAAGAGTGTTCCCGACCGTTTTTGCTTTGTGCGATTATCAACAGGACCCTCAGCATGGTGTACTCAAGATGTGGTCGCTGGAGCCCAAGGAAAAAAATGAATCGCCAAAGCAAAGAGATGACATGGCAACTCATGCAAGGCTCTTCACTGTTTCTTCAAAGAAATCAGATCACGTGATAGATACAGAATTGCCGATCTAAGGGAGCTGATTATGGGCCATGGGAAGACGAGTGTAGACACCAGCCCCTGTCTGAGGACACGTTCCCAAGTCATAACCCTTGGATCTGATTCGGGGGGAAAGAAGGTAGGAGATGCCACACGTGATGGTTCATTATTCTTGGGAAGGGTCCCGGAGGTACTTGAATAATGGTAGCAAACCGTGGTTATAAATCAGGCCATCCGTGCAAGGGTGCACTACGGCCATAGCAGCTTCGCTCAGGGTCTGCTGTCTTCTGGCCCTTGCCTCGGTGTGCCAGCAGAAAGGAAAGTTATCTGGCATCAAGATGCACTTGGTTTGCTTCTTTCCTTTTCTGCTGTTGAACACTGAAGCAGTCCCAGGGGCTTTCCTCCTGGAAACACCTGCGTCGTTGGTGGTACCCAGTGTTTTATCAAGAGGAGGGTTCTGGGTCTTCTAACTGCTTAGCTGATGGGAGCGCTCACGGACTTTTGCAGACCAGGTTTAAAAATGATTTTATTTAACATATCTATTTGTACCAACTCTCCACAGCCTGGTCTCCTCTTTCTCCCACTGCCGACATCATCACTCCTCTCCCACTCTGCTCGCTTTTCTTCGGAATGCTCCTTGTCCCTCTCGCGACATCCTCCTCCCTGACTTCTGTGTCCCGGTCCGCCTTCAACGGACTCATTTCCCTTCTCTTACTGCATCCCTTCTCATCCCTCATCCACCTGCACAGAGCGAGGGAGGCAGATGGACTGACGTCATATTGGAACCCTCTGCGGGCACAGGGGGGAAGGTGGCCGAGAGGCGTGGAGGGGGTGGGACTGAGTGCAGCCCTGGCCTTGAGGGCTCCTAGAGGTGGCAAAAGCTCCTCTTTGCTCGCAGTCAGCTGGGCCTAACCAAATACCACTTCCCCATTCCACGGAGGAGCAGGAGGAAAGAGGGCACTTTGGAATTAATTTTAAGCCTCTTCCAAAGTTCTTCAGAATTTTCTGTTTTTCACAATTGTCTTCTCAAGGTTTTTGAGTATAGAGGTGCACCTTCTTTAGCAACGAACACTAGGAGCATCAGCTCCTGCATCGTGGGCTTTGAGTCTGAGTCTCGGGGTTCACGGGCCAGTCAGAGTAAACACTTTCAGCTGAGCCTTCCACTCTTATGGGTGACTTTGCACACGCGATCACAGGTCCAGAGAGAAGCTGAAGCGGGAAATGCCATTTAAAATTTTATTTTCTCACTTTATTGAAGTTTCCAGTTCTAGAATGTTTTTATTTAGCTTCTCACTCTGCTTACTTAAATATAACTTAGTTTGGACTTTTTTTTTTTCCCTAAAAAGAACAACTTCTGTTTCCTTTCAATGAATTATTTAATTGCCTAATGGAATTCTTCTATGAAAACCTTCACATAAGAAATAGCAATATATTTAAATCAAATTTGCAGTTTCTCCTCTGTTGTTTGAAACCATTTTTGGCCCCCATGGGGCGGACAGGGTTTTTCTAGTTTCCAGACCGATGCATGCATCTTGCCGTCCTATACATTTGCAGCCAAGAGTGGCTTTTAAATGATCTGCTTTGTTCACTGCTTAATTATGTTATTTTACTGTTCCTGAAAGCCTGACACAAGGCAAATTTACATTACTGTGCTCCTAATTAGCCAATAATCCTTAAGGGGTTGAATGATACATACCCAAAGTAATTTCCTTCTTCACTAAATATGAATTTCCTTGCGTCAGGTTACGAAGACACTGCCATGGCAGAAGGCATCTTGGTGATGACAGCCCTCAACATGTCTGTCTCCCGAGTCACACCGCGTTAAAAGCCACAGAATGATTTCAGCAGCATCCTAAAGCACATCGCAGGAAATCAATAAATGCAGGACACAGTCTGCAAAGCCCTGCTCACTTGTGCTTCAAATGGCAAGGGCCCTTGTAGATGCTACTTCGTTTTTGAATTAAATCTGTGCCTGCGATCCACACGCTGGCGTAGCTGCTTTGTGCCTTTGGTCGGAAACCGTCCGTGTCAGCTGACGCAGGACCTACGGGACCCCCGGGCAGCCTGTCGGCACTGGTGGGTGTTTCCCTGGCTCTGGACCCTTCTGTCTCTCTGTACATGTGACCATTGTGTCCTTCTTCACTCACTGCTTTGCATCTGTTCCCTTCTCCTTTCTTCCTAACAGAACCTTGTTTTGTCCAGATCTTTTCTTTTCTTTTCTTTTCTTTTCCTCTTCTTCCTTTTTTCCCCTCTTTTTTTTTTTTTTTCTTCCTGTCATGCCTGGAGAAGTGCTTCAGGACCAGCAGGCTAGGCCTCCTTCTCCAGGGATAGGTCAGGATGGGTCTAAGCCAGCGCTTCCTAAACTGGACTGTCCTTCATAGTAGGAGCTCTTCCATCATGGCTCAAAACACACGTAAGTAGGGATGTCTGTGTGCCTATTTAGATCTATGTCGATACTCACATGAAAAGTTGGGATCTTCTCAATTGATTGCGCTAATTTCGGTTTCTGATACAAGGTCAAAGCCAGTCATAATTGTTCTTTGCTAAAGCTTCTGGCCAATTAGAAGCTGAGGGGCTCCTGTGAAAGACTTCGGCTACTGACAAGGAGGCAAGAGGGCAGTGAGTGTTCCTCCCGCTGGATGTCGAGGTGCCTCCCTGTGACGCAGAAATGGGGACGGGACAAGGAAGGAACTAGATGGGGGATGGCGGAGGGGAAGATGAAAGACAATCCACGAGGGTCCTTCATAACATTGCTGCATCAGTCAGGGGCCCCACCAGGCTGCTTTAGGGATTTTTGTCCTGGGATAAATCTCCCCCGTGTGTAAGCCAGCTCAGCTGGAGTATTGTCTTATCTGCAGCCAAGGGCTTCCTGACCCGTCTACCTCCTCACGGTGTCCAGGAGGCAAATCATCCAAGCCAGAGTCTGGGACAAGTCATGTTAATGAACTAGTGCCGTATACTGATTAAAACAATGAGATGACCTTGGAGCCCTTTGTGTCCTGTTAGGTCAGCTGGACATTTGTGGCTTTAGTGACCCACATGGTCGGCCTTGGACCTGATTCAGCAGATGATTGGAATTTGTGATTTGACCTTTGTGGTTTTGGCTATTTGTAGGGGACCTGAAGGTCTGAGACATCCAGCCATTTATAATTTTGCTGAGCCTCACATTCGGATTTTGTATGCCATGAAATGGATTTGGTATGCCGTGAGGAAGTAACGGATGAGCTAGGGTACACACACACAGCAGCTTTATGATGGGCCTTTGTGGTTCTCTTCCTGTCTTTGTGGACTCATTAATTCTGGAAAGTGACTCAAACTCATTTTCTCATGATAAAGTGTTATCTACCCACCACCATCCCAACTCCCCCCCCTACACACACACACATAGTGCCACTGGTTAATGTTGGACACGAGAAGAAAGGGGAGAGTATAGGGATGGATAGCTAAGAAACGGAATTCCAGACAAAGTCAAGAGGGAAATGTGGGAGTTGGTCAAGAAGGAATTCCTCCCAGAATCTCTATGGGAATAAGGAAGAATGACCTAGGAAATTGTGGAAGAGCTCGATCCAGGGCAGAAGGATGTGCCAAAGGGGCGTGAGCACTGGCGGAAGCTGCAGGAAGGTCTCTGTCTGGCTGTGCACAGGTTCCAAGGAAGCTTGTTGGGAACCGGCTCCCTGGATGGGGCTTACGAAGGTCTTGGACAGTCCTCCGTGAAGGTCGTGAATGCTCCAGGAGTCAGAAGGTAGCTGAGGCTCTGTGTCACAGGAGATGCAATTCCCTCTTGTTGGGAAATTACAGCAACAGTTTCATTTTCAACAGTATTGGGTAATGTGTATCCTCGTGGACATGTATGGGCTTCCTACATGGTCTCCTGTGACTCCTCTTTGCTTAGGAACAGTGTGTTGGGTATATCAATTTCCATGCAGTTAATTAATTAAACAACAATTATTAAGTGCCTACAGTGTGAGATGCTTGGTGGGTTCATAGAGACACAGGAATCAGAGGTAGAGAGATGGGAAAGCGAATCCTTTGGTGACACGTCGGGACAATGAGGAGGTAGACCAAATGCATGAGCAGGGCCCCAGGCCAGGGGTCTGCTCCTTGCCCTGAACACGCGGCACTGCATTCAAAGTGAGAGCAGGGGCTGAGCACAGCAGTTTCCACGCTCCTCACGGTGCACAGAGGCCCTCGTCCGCGCCGAGTCTGCCTCCAGCCCCCAGGTGCATAACTGAAGCTACGGCTCGGGGTTCGTGGAGATGATGTACTCGTTGCGACCTGAACCTGCTCTGGGTCCTTCCCAGAGATGCGACAGAGAATGCAAGATGTGACAGAGGGAGCACCTGGAGGCTGGGCTGGAGGCCAAGACTAGGGAAATGGGTTGAAAATGTTGCTTGGTGGTCAGCCAGACAGATGGCATGGTTTTTTAAATAAGCTTTTTTTTTTTTTTATTTTAAGATTTATTTATTTGAGAGAGAGACAGACAGAAGAGTATGAGTAGGGTGAGAGGCAGAGGGAGAGGGAGAGAGAGAATCTCAAGCAAACTCCCCACGGAACATGGAGCTCATCGTGGGACTGTATCTCACAACCCCAGAGATCATGACCCGAGCTGAAATCAGGAGTCAGACGCTGCACAGACGGAGCCACCCAGGAACCCCTTAAAATGAGTTCTTAATGCTTTAATCATTTGCGATGACTTCAGAGTTTTACAGCTGGAATTTATCAATTTGTTTATTAACCGAGATATGTAATGCTTTGGTACGATGCCCAAGTTAATTCAAGTTAATGAGAAATCGGTTATTTGATTGTGAATAGAAAAATCAGCAGTTGTGCCTAATAAAGGCAAATCCCTTTCTTAAAGAGTCAAAACAGCTCTCACCGAAGCACAGACTCCCCGCAGAGCTCACAACGCCACGAGAACTTGTGTTTCCTGCCCGGCCCTGGCACGGGGACCCCATGGTCAAGCTTCACCGTCTAGAGTTTGCCCGTCCTCGTCCTCGGAGGTGCTGACCTGTGGGAGGCAGTGAGCATGGGAGACCTCTTTCATTAAGCCCAGGCACCAACAATTTAAGATTCGTTGCAATTTTCTTTTTCTGATGTCTGTGTTTTGAAATCCTTGCGAAAACCACAGTACTCCCTCGGGGGGTTACTTACACTGTAAAATCATTTGCTTTGGGGAATCTTACATCGTTTATTCATCTTTCTAAACTGAATTGCCAGAGTATAGAGTAGATAACGGTTGAACATAAAGTGTTTTGCAAGTATTTTTGGCTGAAACTTAGAAATACGTGTGTCTGATAAAAATCGTAGAGTTGTCAGATTCTTGGAGTTTAAATATTGCTGCAGTGCTTCTTCGACTTTTTTTTTTTTTTTTAATTCCTAAAGGAAATGATCCTGGCTAAGATGCCTTTTCTCTAGGACTAAACTCTAAGTGTCTTTAGGGAAGGAGAAGTTATGGGCATATCGCACATTTTTATGAATTTTAGAATCTTCCCTATGTTTGGTTCTTGGCTATATGTTTGTTAACTATGGGGCTCAAAATTTCAGGCACGAGTGGCTGGCCTTCCTGGATGGTGACAAGGCTCCTTAACACCCAGGTGTCCTGGGACCCGAATACCCTGACTTCCATCCTCGCTGCACTTCCCATGCTTCCGAGGGACGACCTTGTCATTAGGAACTTGAGCCGATTGCAGACGACGACAACTTAACAGACTGAAACTTAAAAATGAAAACTGGCAAAGCAGTTGCTCCTCACTGAGATGGAGAGGGGGTCGTAGTTTGGATCTCAACTATTCATAAACATCGCTGGGGTTGTGCCCCAAGGACGCGGATGCTAAAGCAATCTGGCTCTAAGATGTCTTGCATAGCATGGAGGTTTTCAACATCCTTTGGAAACACTTTGAGGAGGCAAGTGATGTATCCAAATGTAGACAGGCAGTCACCATGTAGCTGGTGTGCAAAACAAGGGGAGACGCGGCCCGAGTGTGATTCGGAAGGAAATCCGAACGGTGTGAACGCAACCCTTGGTATGGGGATTATCATTTTTCATTCAAAATTTAGGCAGACAGCGGGCAAAATGTAATCACTTTTCAGCATTACTGTACTGCATCAGCGTATTAGGAAAGCTCTGTGATGGTAATCACGTAGTGAACTTGAAACCACCCCTAATTAAACTGTCTGCATCCCCAAGCATTTTCCTGTAATGATGTCACACCGTGTAGCAATTAGTTGTACCTCTATGAATGTAAACACTGTTTGTGCATCATATAAACTTAACCTGCTTTGCTTATTGAAAATCTCCTAAAAAGGAATTAATTAGCTTTGTATGTTTTGGAATCGCAATTTATGGGATCATTTTGGAATCTTTCACTGAAATAAAA
Source organism: Spilogale gracilis (assembly GCA_004023965.1). Classification (NCBI taxonomy): domain Eukaryota; kingdom Metazoa; phylum Chordata; class Mammalia; order Carnivora; family Mephitidae; genus Spilogale; species Spilogale gracilis. The sequence continues at coordinate 24,139 of PITA01014573.1, read as the reverse complement.
TTAATTTTTTTTTTCTGCAGAGTCTCTCACTTGCCGGGGCTGCAGGGGAAGATAGAGCACGATTTCCTTAATCTTCATTTTATTTCTGTGATGGCAGGTAGAGTGTGGAATTTAGGACAGGGCTTTACTGAGCTAACCCAGTTTTAAGATATTTTTCTCAAGAGGAAGGTGTATATCATCAGAAGGTTTTGGTCCCCCTGTGTTTTCCGCTTTCTCCAGCTGGCGCAGAGGGTTTCGAGCTCATCTGAATGTGAAACTGGGACACTGAGGGACGCTTGCGGCAGCCGCTCGGCACCCTGGAAGACACCGGCCCCAAGCCGAGTGACCCCAGATCAGGGAGCAAGCACGGGATTCAAGGGAAGTGGCCAATCCCAGACAAAGAGACTGAACAAACAAAACAAGCACTCAAGTGTTTTAACTCAGTGATCTTTCCTCCGCCGGCAGGGAGCACAAAAGAAAAGGCAGCCCAGTTTACAATTTAGCATGCCTTTGTTGCAATTTTCTTAGGAAAACCTCCGTCCTGGTGGTGGATGGTTTACCTGAGCCATCAGCTGTATACATAGCACATTTATGGTTATTGTATTTTACAGGTTGATAGATTTTTATATTCTGTCCAAGTCAGGATCTTACACCACCTGGTTTATTATTTAGTAATTTACAGTGCAGTCAGGCGTGTTTGGTTTAATGTAGGATAAACTTATAAATCTATTGTTCCTTCACTTGCCGGGGTTGGTGTGCGATGAACTACAGAGCTGGATGCGTACATACATTTCAGCTCTGCTTTTTCCTTTGATAGGGAAGCAGGCAATAGATAACACAGTGACAGTGGCATCCCAGGGGACGGCAAAGTGTGAGAGCGACACCGCGTCAGGTTAGTAGGTCATTATTGTATGAGCCGTGAACCATTAATGGACTTCTACGCCCAGCTCAGTCTGTGTCAGATTATGGCTCTTGGCAGGAGAATTGTTATCTAATAGCTAACTTTTCTTCTTCACTATCGTCTTATTAGTGCCTTTGATAAAAACGTGCACAAGTATGTATTAATAGGGGGCTCACTGGGGAAAGGCGCAATCTTGGCTATTTCCCCCCATTTCTGCAAACAATGCATGTATGTTGACTCTGTTTGGGCAGTCCTTTGAGGGGATGCCATTCTTTCCAGGTAATTTGGGGCATCATATAAAATACATAGCTAAACGCGCAGTGCCGATTGATGCACGAGACTCCATCATTAATATTTGTTGTTGATTATGTCCAGTGCAAAAGTAGCGGGAGTTGCAGAAGTCCCCTCCGCTCCCACCCTGCTCTTCAAGGCAAGACCCCAGTCATGCTTCCACCACCCGGGAAATAAAACCCATCCCATCCTTTTTGAAATAATACTCCCAAACCAATGACTATGTGGCATTATGTTATTTTTATTACACACCAGAAAAAGCATAGTGTTTATGTGTGGCTTCAGATGAAAGCATGCATTTTTTAGGGAACAGAAAAAGAATCCCTGGTTTTCGAGATAAATGGCAAGAAATTTATGTTGTCTACCTGGGGCCTGTGGTAGATTACTTCCACCATCTTTTGGAGAAATAAAGGTCACCACATGGTTTGTATCTTTCTCATAAGCTCCTTAGCCTCTTTGCTTTGGTGGGCATCTCCAAACAGAGTCATAGAAATGAAGAATTTCAAGATGTTTTCCAGGAAAGACAAGCATGTGGAATATGTGCCTGAGTTTGGGCTAAGATATGGCCCCGAATCCCTGTGCTGGATTGGGCAGATCAAAAGTGATCTTTTGGGCAGATCAAAAGTCGGGATTGTAAAAGGCTATGCGTAATGAATGCCAGGAAAAGCCTTTTAACCGGACAGGCAGAAAGTAGATTAGCAGAGAGCGAGGCGTGGAGAACGTTGGGAACCCCGCCTCGGTCTGGATTCGGACCCAAACGGTGTGCCACAGTTGCTGCTGAGACTGGGCCTGGGCGGCATGGATGGCCCCCCGCTGGCTCCCCTGGCTGGCTCCCCAGCTTCCTCCGCTGTTATTTCACAGTGGCAGTGCCAGCAAACGTCGCTGATGAGGCCGCAGATAAAGCTGCTGAGATGTCTCGGGGCAAAGAGCACCCCTAAAAGGGCTGTGACAATGGGCTTCTAATGATACTGAAAAAATTTTCTTTTTTGGTGGAGCCCCTCTGTGATAAGTTGAGTACTAATGATTAATACCTAAATCTATTCTAATCCAAAATCAGTGACTCACTCCTGAGTGCATATGTACCTGTGTGTGCCTGGCTATTTGCATATAAAGGATACATTCTCCGATCCACCCCCCACACCCCCACGGACTGGCCTGCGAAGCCCGGCTCCCATGAGCGGTGCCTGTGGGCTCTGCGTTTCCAAGCGGACCTCTGACCCAACTACAGGGTCTCCTTGTCTACACTCCCTTCTGACCCAACTGTGGATTTGAGTTTAATAAAATGTATTAAAGAAGTATTCAATGCAATTTTAATCTTAAACATCTTTTTCCGTGTTTTTTTTTTAATTATTATTATGGAAGCAAAAACCTGCAGGATAAAATGCCTGAAATATTTTTCATTTAATGATAGATTCTTTATTTCCCTTCTTAGCTGAAAACACTCAAGTCATAATGGTTTATTATAAAATCTCTATTTAATTTGTTCATTCACTCATTTTTATTAAAGCTCAGTTTATATTCTGAATCTTTCATTAAGAATATGACAAGTGTTCGGGCAACTGGGTGGCTCAGTTGGTTAAGCACCAGACTCTTGATTTCGGTTCAGGTCATGATCTCAGGGTTGTGGGACTGAGCCCTATATTGGGCTCTTTGTGGGGCCTGGATCCTGTCTTATATTGCCTCTCCCACTGCTCCTCCCACTTACGCTCCCTCTCAATAAAACAAAATATGACAATTGTGTGAGGAGACATGTTATCATTTTGTGATCATCATCTTTTGGGAAAGACACTTTAATCGTGAGTAAATTTTGATACAGGGCAAGACAGAACCACTACTCACCCACTGAAATGGCTAAAATTTTAAAAGCTGACAATTCCAAGTGCTGGCAAAGACATGGAACAACTATAACACTCATACATTGCTAGGGGAAACTGGAAACAGTACAGCTTGATAGTGTCTTATCAAGTTAAAGATACGACCCTGTGCATACACTCTTAGGAAAGAAAAGGAAAGCACATCTCCACACAAATGACTTGCCCGTGGCTGTTCATGGTGGTGTCATTCCTAACAGCAAACACACATGCACAGATCGCTGGAAACAACCAGATGTTCATCAAGAGGTGCATGGTATGTCTACACACACTCACCAGGAAAGAAACACTGATGTGTACAATAACGTGGATGAATCTCAAGAATCTATGGGAAGTGGAAGAAGCCAGACACAGAAGAAGGAAGATACGCTGCATATTCACTAAGGTGACATTGTGGCATCCCTTACATGAAATTCTAGGAAAGTGTTGGGAAGCGGGCACATGGCTGCCGGGAGGAGGGGTAGAGGGGAGTGCAGCCACAAACAGGCAGGAGGGAACTTTCCGGGCTGATGGAGATGTGGTAGCAACAGGGCTGTATAAAGCTGCCCAAACTCATCCAATGTTCAGTTAGAATGGGAGGGTTCTATTACATATGAATCACTCCTCAGCAGGGCTGGTAAAAGAAGACAAGACTGAGCATTTAAAATCAAATTCCTGCCTTTTAAAAATATGACGTGAAAGCCAGAAGCCATCCTGGGCAAGACTGATGGTGTGTCTGAATGTATCTATGGCAGTATGATGAAGTTAAAAGGCACAGGAATGGCTGGAGGAAATGATTTTAATGTGTGATTCATTAATTTTATCCATTTAAAAAGTACTCTTACCAAAAAAAAAAGTTAAATCAATAGAAAATCATCAGACTAGACCATTCAACTCCCAGAAAAACATCTGGTAGAAAAATACTAATAAGGGTAACTAACATTTTTTTCCTACTGTGCTTCTGATCCTCACCTTTCAGAGTATTTAATATTATTAATTGAATATAATTGGTATATGAAAAGTCATACATATTTAAAGTGTGAAATCTGATAAGCTTTGACCTATAAATGCGTGTGCAACCATCACCATAAACGACATAATGAATATACCTTTCACCCTCCCAATATATCATCCCCCCAAATACCCCTTTTGTGATTCTTCCCTGCTAGCTCTCCTTGGTACAGCCACCCCTGAGCAACGGCTCATCTGCTTTCTGACAAGAACTGTATATTGGTTATTTTTGCTAGAATTGTACACACATGGAATCATACCATATGCACTCTTTTCTTCTCTGGCTTCTTTTACTCTGTATAATTATTTTGAGATTCTCCCATGTTGGGTTCCAATGGTTCCTTTATTTTCTTTGGATGGATAGTATTTCATTGGATGGATATGGTAGGACCTATCTACTCACCCAAGGATGGAGATTCAGGCTGGATTGACAGCTCTTATAGAGAGCTGCTGGGAACATTTGTGTATAAGTTGTACATGGACATGTGCTTTCTTTTGGGTAAGTATGTAGGGTGGAATAGCCGGGTTGTGTGGGAGGGCTGCTGTCTGAAGAAGTAGCCAACTGTTTTCCAAAGCGCTTATAATGTTTTCCATCCCACCAGCAAGACACGAGAGTTCTAGTTCCTCCAGAATCCCGGCTTGCTAAGATCCACCTTGTAAATTTCCAACGTGCTGAAATGCATGTAGGAGTGAGTTATTGTGGTTTCAAGGTCCATTTTGCTGATGACGAATTGTGTGTAGCATCTTTTCATGTGCTTATTTTCAAAAGCATATTGTCAATGAAGTGTCTCTTTAAATCCTTTGTCTAGTTTTAAAAATTGAGTTTTTTCCACCTTATCATTGAGTTTGAGACTTCTTTATATTTTCCAGATACATCTGGATAAAGTTTTTCATTAGGTGTACACTTTGCAAACATTTTCTGTCAGTCCGTGGCTTGTCTTTTCATTCACTTGACAGTGTCTGCAGCAGAACAAAAGCTATTACTTTTTACCAAGTGTATCTTATCAGTTGCTTTTCATGGATCATACTTTTTGGTGTAGTCTCTAAGAAATCTTTGTATCACTCAAGGTCCCTCTAATTTTCTCCTGTGTTTTATTCCAGACATTTCATGGTTTCAGTTTTTACATTTAGGCTTTTTTTTTCCATTTAGAGTTAATTTTTGCATGCAGTGCATATGGCGACCCTCCCTCCATTGAATTGTCTTTGCACATTTGTAAACAATTAATTGTCCGTTTATGTGTGGGTCTGTTTCTGGACTGCAAGGCATCAGTCAATCTTTATGTCGACACCATACTATCTTGACTAAGACAGCTTTTAAATAACCATTGAAATCAGTTCGTTCTCCAGATTGGTAGTCTTTCAAAGTTGTTTCGGCTATTTTAGGTCTGTCGCATTTCCATTTAAATTTTAGCATTGTTCGCTTAGCCAGTTCATTCCCACAAAAACACTCGTGGGGACTCTGGTTGAGTTTGTGCTGAACTCACTGTTCAATGTGGAGACCACAGGTATCCAGCGCCACCCAGTCTTGTGACATGGAGCACGGTGTGTCTCTGCCTGTAGCTGCATCCTTCCTTCCTTTCTCTTGGCAATATTCTGTATGGGTTTGTGCATCTTTTGTCAGATTCATCCCTAAATATTATATATATATTGGTACTCTTTTAAATGGTATCACTCTTTTTATTTCAAATTCTGATTGTTGCTAGTGCATAGAAATACAATTGATTTTTGTTTTTGATTTTTCATCCTGTAGCTTTGCTGAGTGAAGTCATTCATTTTTAATTTTTGGAGTTCTTGGTGCAATGTATTAGATTTTCTAGGTAGGCATTCACGTATTCTTCTGATAGACAGTTTTGCTTCTTTCTTTCTAATCAGGAAGACTTAATCATTTACTTTTTTCTTTGCCTTGCTATCCTGGGTGGAACGCTGAGAGCTATGTGGAACGGAGGTGCTAGGAGCACATATCCTGGTCTCATTGCCAATCATACAGAGAAAGAAGGCAGGCTCTCATCCTCAAGTGTGATGTTTACTCCAGGGATTTCACAGATCCTTTCTCAGGTTTAGGAAATTCTCTCTATTCCTCTTGTGCAGGAAGCTTTTATCAGTAATGGATGTTGCATCTTGTCAAAGGTTTTTCTGTTTTTTGAGATGATCTCATGGTTTTTCCTTTTTAGTTTGTCCATACGGTGAACTGCATTGATTTAGAAGCATTAAAAATCAAACTTGCATTCAAAGGATAAACCCCATTTTGTCATGTTGAATTATCCTTCTGATATAAATGTTTACATTTATTATTTCATTTAATTTTGTAAAAACTCTATCTGGTATAAATATTATTATTATTACTATTTCTCATAAGACAAAGCTAAGGCAGAGATGGTTTTGTCCCTTGACTGAATCAGGTAACCAGTAAGAACTTGGATAGATCTGAGGTGCTGGTCTACACCAAAGCCCGAAAACTTACATTTCAGAGTAGAAATGCAAACTAGAATATCACTGATAAATTTTCACCTATATGCATGGCTATGATTAAATATAGTAACAATATGTAGTGTGGGTAAGGAATATTTAAAACTATACTTATAAAGTTCTAGCAGGAACTTAATCGTTCCAACCTCCAGAGGAGAATTTGGCAATGTGTCTCAAAATGTAAACTGTGTGCTAAGGAGATAATTCAGTGCACGTGCAAAGCTGCTTACCCAGTGCTTTTCATTGTAGCCTGGCAGATATTTTACATTTTGGAATATGGATAGATGGAATATTATGGAACTGTGAAAATGATTCTCTTTTTTCATGTAAGTATTTTTCCACTTTAATAAATGTTATGAAAAAGGTAGGTTGTAGGTCAGTGTATGCAGTGCAATCCCATTCATATAAAACAAACCCATACAGAGGGTCAAGAGACAAGCCTGGAAGGATCCTCCTCTAGTACATAAAAACAATACCATTACTTTCATGTGTTATGGGGTGGAGGGTGAGATAGGGAAAAAAAGCAAGTGGAATGAAGGGTGCTGTGGTATAGTCGTGTGCTGTAGAGATTGTTCTACCATGCAACAGCTGTGCTGACCATAGTTTCCAAAGGATTGAGAGTTCATCATCCCAGGTAGCTCTGAGGTTCTTTCAGGTGTAAGAGCAATGAGGAGATGCAGTGTGGAGTCTCTAGGATGACTTCAAAGCTCAAAGGGAATGTCAGAATGGTCCAGGTTGAGTAAAAATTGTCCTAGAACATTGGGACACATGTTTACTAAAATCCATATACTCTGATTTGGTGGTGGTTGGGCCAGCCCTGGGTGGTGGCACATAGAATCTTAGGGTGCTAAGAATGTTCTGGAATGAGGATGTCATCTCCCTTAACAGTTCCATGGCAAAGGACCCCTGGCTTCTGCTTGGTCCCTTCCAATAATGAGAGCTCACCTGACATTGCTTGAGAAGGACACCATTGCTCAGCATTGAGAAATAGTGTTAGGAAATAGTTTCTTCTAAGCTGAGCCCAAATCTGCATCCTTCCATCTCTTATCCATTGGTATTGAGAAGAACTATGACAAAACATGGTCTCCAACCACCTGGAGGTGGTTCCCATTCCTTTATTCCTCTTTTGGTGGGATCTTCTCTGCTCTTCAGTGTTCCACTCATGCCATGATTTCCGATCTCCACCATTTGTCAATGCTTAGGACAGAGCACAAAAAAAAAAATGGAGGTGCCCTTGGACCAACACTGCCCCCTGGGACGTGGAAACTATCATTCTAATAGTGGAGATGACTCTGTTGCACACAGGTAGCTCATGCTGGATGTGGGGCAATGACACTTTGCCGCCCTCTGTTCTGAGAACTCAACAAGACATTTCTCTCCCTCCTAGATATTAAGCATGTGACTGTACCTTCATCCTTGGTGATCCTCATGGTGTTTTATTTATTTATCTTTTTGATGTCCCCTCCATCCCTAGGATTTAAATGTGTTGAGATTAGATCATTTACTTTGCTCCTCCAGGTGAGTTAAGTTTCCATGTTGCTGTGTACTCCATGTCTTCAACTAAGACCCCAATAAGTTTCAGATCAGGACAGAACCTCTGAAAGCCCCATGCTGGGAGGCACACTTGAGACTGTTTCCAAATTAACCCTTAACCCTTGTTCTATACATTTGTGGGGCTAATTATTCTGTCACCTCTGAGTTCAGATAATCTTTTCCTCAGCTGGACTTTACTTCTCCATCCATACCACAAAACTCTCATGGTAGGGTCCATCAAGTGTTTTTCCCAAGAAGACCACTTCTGTCTGAAAATATTCTTGGTTGGCCATGTACAGACACTTTTAAGGAAAGATACATGGCTAGGTGTAAGTAATTATCCTTCTTTCACTATCCAGAAAAGCTGTGTTGACCGCTAGTCTTGACTTTGTCCTGGACTCCCAGTCTTCCTCTTTCTTAACCCCACCCTCCATTCCCTATCACCTTTCCCTTCACATGTAACACCTTGTTAAGTAAAAGACAATCGTCAACATTTAGGAGAATAGTGGAAACATTCAATCTTCTCTATAAATATTTCTAAACCTCTAGATTACTTATATGGGCAAAAAAGGCATCTGAAAAATGAACTATTTTTTTTTTTCACTATTTAGGCCAGGGTTCAGTAAATTTCCTGCAAAGGTCCAGGTAGTAAATATTTTAAGCTTTGTGGGTCATATAGTTTCTGTCATAACTACTCAACTCTGCCATTGTATCAGAAAGCAGCTTCAGACACTATCTAACAAATGAGCACAGCTGTTTCAATAAAACTTTATTTACAACAACAGGCAATGGGCCGGGCTTGGCCCACTGGCCATAGTTTGCTGATGCCATATCTAGCTCATTATAGAGACATAACCTAGATTTAAATTCCAAAGGAATAGGCAGAATGATGCTGAGGGCACCCGGAAATCCACGTGGATGAGGATCGTTGACAACTGTCTTTTAACCTGTAAAGTTGTTCCAGCCCAGCTCTTGCAGCTCTACACCTTTCATGCCAGCAGAGAACTCACTATTTACAACTGATATCATTGTGGGTACTCATCTATTTCTTGGGAATTTTTCCACCTTCTTTCTATTTGCAATATGGAAAATGTTTGCTTTCTTTGCCCCAGTAGTTCCATGTTTCTCTGTAGCACTTTGCTTTCATTATGTTGACTTTCTTCTATGTATTTTGGTTTGAGGAAATCATATTTTTGTAGCTGGTGAAGGTGGCTCAGTGGGACAACAGCATAGGCCTGAGCCCTTCTCATGCTCCTAACTGATTTCCAGTGAAGATCTCACAATCTCTCTTTGGAGCCACAAGATAACATATTGGTGAAATATTCAGACATGCTAAGAACAAAGGAAATTCTGGACATGCTATATATAGTCACTTTTCAGGTCCTTAAATTCTATTGCCTCAGTGAGTCATTTGGTTTCTGGAAAATAGGATAAGCACATTTTAATACCATGGGAAAAGATTCTTTTCATGAATATTCATCTTCCAAATGACTAAATACTCCAGGTCACTCAATCGTTATCTTGTTTAGGTATCTAAATTTCCCAGCTTTAATCCAAACATGCTAGCGTGCTCACATCCTCTCATAATGAGACAACGTGAATTCACTGGGGGAGAAATGAGTGAAAAGATGAAGTGGAATGTTTCAGCATCTCTCCAGGGACACCCAGGTTCCTGTGTGCAGGTCTCCTTCCCGTCCTCCCCACGCCTGAAGGAACACCACTCATGTGCCTTTGTGATTTGAGCTTATGTCTTGGGTCAACCACTAGATCAAAAGCAAGCTTGAGAGAAGGGTTTGAGACTTATTTTCATTTTTCTTCGACACTTGCCTGAATGTCCTGTACATAATAAAGCCGAGGTGAATGGCCGTGCCCGCGATGGTGTAGGAGGGTACCCAGCGTCGGTGCCAGACCTCCGAGCATAGCCACACGCGATGTCCCACCTACTCCTCTCAGGCATTCCTAGCCTATAAAGGGTGCAGAAACACCAACATGGCTGCAGACTTTCTTTCCTAGGAAGCTGACAGCAGGGCAAGGTCCTTGGTGAAAGAACATCCTGATGGTTTTTTGCCCTTTTAATTCTGTGGTGGTGGAAGAAGGCAAGGAGCTGAGAGTCGGGTCAGTGCGCGCTGCTCAGGCGGTCTGGTCTGCGCAACGGGCATCAGTTCTTTGCCCAACCTGAGTCCATCCCTTGGAATGTTTACTGCCTGCTATAAATTCCTCTAAATAGAGACCATTTGGCTTAAAAGTATCTTCATAAACATGCCAGGCTTCTGGGCAAGCTTCTGGGCCATCCATGATGACCAGACACAACCCCAGATCTGCGGTATGTACTCTGCACTTTTTCGTCATGAATTCCCACCATAAAATTTTGAACATGGGCCTCCAACACACCATCTACTTACTTTATTTATTAATTATATACATGCACGATTGTACTGATACATTATTTATATTTTATTTATTTTATTTTTTTTAAAAGATCTTATTTATTTATTTGAAAGAGAGAAACACAGCCAGAGAGGGAACACAAGCAGGGGGTGTGAGAGAGGGAGAAGCAGGCTTCCCGCCGAGCAGGAAACCCGATGTGGGACTCGATCCCGGGTCTCCGGGATCATGACCTGAGCCGAAGGCAGTTGCTTAACCAACTGAGCCACCCAGGCGCCCCATATTATTTATATTTTAAACAAATGTAACATACCAAGGAAATGAGGTAAAAGACAAAGAACTGCAATTTCTTATATTTTTGTGTTCCTCTCTGGAGAAAAGTGGCTGAAGGACTCCCTGAATCCCCAGAACCACACATCAGATTAGGGCTCTGAGGGAAGGAGTGCATCTTTGGCGTCAGACCCTGCCCATGGGTTTGAAGCTTGCCCATCTAGCAGCAGCCCCCTGATCTCTTGGTGATCATGCCTATAGGAGCAGGCAGGCTGATGTCCAGCCCTCGATGACCTCTGCCCATGGTGGGGGCTGCACTGATGGCCGCTGGAGAGTGAGTGACCTGCGGAAATGATCTACATTATTCACTCAGACAGCCACCACCGAAACAGGGCTCCGGCTTTCGCATGATCAAGACATGGTCTAGCTTGCTGGTGATGGAAACATATCTACACAGGTGGGGTTTCTGAGGGGCCACTGACAAATTTTCTTAACAGGTCATGTTAATTGCCATATGGGAATTAGTTTCTTTGAGGAATCCCATGCTAATCCTTTGTGAAGACTGTCTCTTAAGAATAAACCTCCAGGGGCACCTGGGGAGCTCAGTCATTATTAAGCGTCTGCCTTCGGCTCAGGTCATGATCCCGGAGACCCAGGATCGAGTCCCACATCGGGCTCCCTGCTCGGCGGGAAGCCTGCTTCTCCCTCTCTCACTCCCCCTGCTTGTGCTCCCTCTCTAGCTGTGTTTCTCTCTGTCAAATAAATAAATAAAAATCTTTAAAAAAAAAAAAAAAGAACAAACCTCTACTCCCTCATTTTGCCTGTTTTGTAATCTCTGACTTATGGCGTTGATGAGAGCACCTCGCACTGGCCCACCACACAGGAGGGTTAACGACAAAGAAGGCAAGTTTATGGATCTTCAGTTTTCTGGAAAAGATGGGATCTCATCCAATGGGGTGGAACTCAGTAGCACCAGTTTCTTTGCTTTTCATTAAATCGGCCGGAAATAACCTCCTTGCCTGAAGGTCAGAGGTCTGGTTACTGGTGGCAATGTGGTTGGAGATGGAGAGCCCTAGGCCCGGGGGTCGAAGGGGCAGTGGTGGGGCCTTCTTGGTCACGGCCAGCGACACCCACCTTATGGCCTTGCCCCGTGTTTGTCAGATAAAAGCCAGTGTGAGTCAGGGTCCTTCCCTAACCCCTTCAGTCTGTGTCATTGACACCCCCCTCCCCATCGACCTCCCACCCCACCAATGTGTGCGTTCTTAGGTGTTCAGGTTCCAAGAGACTTTTTTGCTGCTGCTGATTTTGTGGGTGTATTTGTAGACTCCCGTGCTCGGAGAAGGTGGCTCTGTGAGGGCATGTGTGCGTTTCACGGGTCCCTCAAGGATGCACATCCTTACAGGGCTTGACGTCGGTTGTTAAGGCAGAAGAGTCATTGACAGGATTTCCCCTCGCTCCTGGAATTAATACCACTTAAGTTGTTTAAAGAAATACAGTACACTCACCCTTTTGAGCAGGGTTATAACAACATGATCTTTAGAAGTTAAAAAACAGCTGGTTCCACTCGAATTGTAAATATATTAAAATAAACTTTGAAGTAAATAATCTTGAGTTTCTGTTTTCATAAATTACAGTGATAACATGTAAATTTCGCCATTCAGCTGTCTTGACATAAGCTCTTTTGTGCTTCCCTCTTCCAAACTGTGAACCTATTACAGAGTCTTTCAAATAAATTGTAAATATATTTCTCTTTAAAAAATAGAGTCAATGAATCCGGCTGTATTTAGCTAATTCAATCATGTGGTCCTGAAAATATGCAGTGCTTAGTATGGGTCGTAAAAAATGTAGCCAAGCCGCTTTTTTTCTTTTCCTTTTTTTGGGGGGGGTGGTTCCCCCACCCTCCTTTTTAAAAAGGCAACATTAACTGTTTTACAAAAAGTTATTTGTTTCCTCTGGAAGCCTGGGGAGTGAGCTTTGGGGAATTAGGGATACATTTCACCTATAGGTTACATGAGCTTTTGTTATTTGTTTTCATACAAAATAAACCGCAGAGCTCTTGCTAATGTACAATTGTGCAGAGTTTTGGTGGGAATATTTCAAAAGTAGTGTGTATTTTCCCTTGATTATTTCCTCGGGTCCTTAGGGATACAATCCGATAGTGGTGTATTCCCTTAGGAAAATATGTTTCATTTATAAACTTTTTTCCCCTAGAAAATGAAAACAGTTTTGGCTTAGCACACTATTCTGGTCAAATTATGTGGCCAAATTCCACAGAAATGATGAGGGTGACTCTCAGAGGACGCTGCTGGCAGGCTCAGGGGGCCCACAGGGGAAGGCAACACCCTCGCAGACTTCTCACCCCGCGGCTCGTCCCACGTTATACCAATATTTAAATCTTCGAGTATTTCAGATTGAGCATACAACATATAAAGATACATAAAGTTGCAACGAGCAGAGCCTAATAGCTTTTTTAGACTCTAGAGAGATACAAAAAGACACAAATATAGATAAATGATCAAAAAGGAATGATTGCTCTAACAGCCCTTTCGGCTGCCGTATTTAACATACATTCCTTTTGCTCCCCGTACACGTGGTTCTAGAATGTAAAAAGTAATTGCATTTTCCATTCTTCTTCCCTCTTCAATATACAAGCACCTCTAGAAACCTACTTGTAGAATATTATGTAGGTTTCTCTGCTTCATTTAGCTCCTTTTCTCTTAGGAAAACACATTATGACTTTGTACAAGCCTTGATCGATTTCTTAAGAGGCCTTATCTGATTGCTTTTATATTCTATTGATTTTTCTGAATTAAGTTTTATGGCCCTCAATTATTTTCTTGTATGATTGTTCACATCTACGTATGGTGTACCATATAATTACACAGTGGCATGATTATGTTCTAGTTGATAATCCCATTTTAATATACGGCACTTTCCCTTTTTATGGAGATTATCTTCCATATGCAGACCGATCTGTTGAATTCCGTGCAGTGAAGATAAACCCAAATCACAGAAGCACTTGCTCACTGTAGAGGCCACTATCACGCATTTGTGACATCTTGACAGAAGCATTTACTGCAAAGTGTTGTGATCATCAGCTTCATTAGGAAAGCGTTTAACAATCATAGGAGATGATTTTTATAAACCTGCTGTTCTGCGGGCTGGGGGATACCACTCTCACAGCACAATTAAGTTTCAAATGGGTTTTGAACACTGATGGCTAATATAATTCAGCCCTAGCAGTAGACTGTTGCATTATACAATCATTTATGATTTGTGGGGAAATTGTGACAGTGCTCAGACGTCGGGGCCTCGATTAAACTGTCTTCTTTTACATGGTTTTTGGGAAACGAGCAGGCTCCTTCAGGTGATGTCTGAAGAAGAAGTTAAGACAAAAACAATTGGTTGAAGAGAAGTTTAATCAATTTATTAAGCGAGTCAAGTGCTGGAAGATATTTTTCTTATATAGTACATGTCTATCAAAGCTGTCATGAGAGACACCACTGATGTTGGGATGCTTTATGGCAAATAGATCACTGCTATTGTTCTAGGCATTTGGAACCTTTTATGAATATAAATGTATGGGAGAAAGCATCTCAGGATCGGTTTGCCCTCCTAAAATAATTTATATTCCGCACAGCACATGGCTGACTGATTTCCTCCTAACATTACAAAGTGGTTGTGTTATTTCATATTGCTGAAATTTGTATTATTTTTTACATAAGAGAAGTCTTTTGATCTGCATTTATTAAGGAGAAAGAGATGCCCAAGCTTAACCCAATCTGACATAAATGCTACAATATGTTCATTTTCTTCCACTACAAATTCAATACATTCATATTCAGAATCCTTTATCTAATAGTGCTTATTAGATTGTTTTGGCTACAGCTACAAAGCAATATATCACCGAAAAATAATAGGTATGTCTTTCTCAGACGATGATGTGATTTGCTTTAGCTACGCTAGCATGAAAATCTGTGCCATTTATTAATAAAAGACTATGTTAGATGAACTAACCTGCTTGACAGTCCTGAGAACAAAAGAGCTAATTTCTCTTTTGTTTGTTAGAAACACTTCGGCGCTATAATAGGGTTACAAAGGGTCAGAGAGCACTGAGGCTCAGAACTGCTTCCTGCTTAATGATTTGTTTTACAGCATCTAATAAATTTTCAAACATGCATCAACATATTACTGATAAGGAATCTGGGGCTGCAAACACAGATGATCTCTAGTTTAAAGTGTGATCAAATTTTTATTATTGAGTCAGTGGCCAACCTTTTTTTTTCTCCCCCTTTCTAATGTTTAATATGAAGGCCCTAAGGAGTGGTATTCCGAGGACTTTTTGAAGTTCGAGGCTTCTCGAAGTCTTTGAGGCTGTGTTTTATAGCTAAACTGTGGTCAGTTCATGGTCACATGAATTCTTCAGTCTTGTCGTATGTCTAAGAAGCCTCATGCATAATATGATGTATAGTACTATTACCTTCTAGAAAAAAAAAGAGGTCTTTTTTTTTTTTTCATTGGGAGTAGAGTGACTCTTTATAAAGAGACGTTTCTTCTTGGCCTGGGGAATTCCCGTGGACTCCCTAGCAGGAGCTGTCTAGGGCTGTCACTCTTTAGTGTGTGTGAGGAAATCACACCCCTGGGGTTACTGGCTGGGTGGCTATTGAGAGGGTCTCACATTTGGGGTGAATCTGGGACTCCCAGCGGCCCTGGGTTGTTCATTTCTTAAGTTGCTATTACTTCGTTCTCCTTTGCTGGTTACAGAGGAAATTCCTCCCGATACAGCACTTTTAGGATGGCTTTTATCTGCTGCATACATCGTGACGATTTGGAGATTGGTGTGTTGGGAGCGGGACCACAGTATCTCAACCGAGGCATACTATCCGCTACCGAAGAAGGCATTTTTCATGCGGTAAGAAGTTTAGCATAATGCTTAGTGAAACCCCACTATAAAAATGTTGTTTCTAAACATCTTGGAAACAAAAGTGAGCATCTTCAGAAAGAAATCCTCTTCTGAATTAGGCTTGGAAACCAGATTCCGGGTGTCCTTTATGTGCAGTGGGCTTTTATGGTTGTGAGTTCACACGGCTGCCCGGAGGCTGGTGACCAGTGGAGGATTCCGAGAAAAGCTGTGTCGCTGGTGTTCCTATTAAGCACACTTAGGCATATACTGATAATGAAATACTAAGCAAGGGAAACAGTTGCTTCAAAATATATCCTTTCTATCAACAACAGCTGTGTAATTTATTTAAAAAAATCTGAATGCAATGCTTTCTTATTTTCCAAGGATAGCATGAAATGCCCCATGAGGGGATCTAGAGACATCAGTGATGTGCTGGAATTCCTATCATAGCTAGGAGCTGGCACAGGATCCGGGTGTGCCTGGCATGCACATGGTTATGGAAAGCATACTGGGCCTTTTTTTGGACAAATATTTGGTTTCCTCACTTCTCATGTGCATGATTGAAGGTGACTTGATCTAATTCAATTTTTCTTCATAGGAGATGTGATCAAGGGAGGCTTTTGCCTTGGTGAATCCAAAAGAACAGCTGACTCATGTTGGTGCAGAGTGGGGGGAATGAGGAGAAAGCAATGGTGGCATTGGCTTAGTTTCACAAGTGTCTTGGTTTCTAATTTAAAGACAAGTGTGTTTGTCTTCAATAAGTAGTAATTATACAGCTCCTCACACGAAGGTGACAAGTGAGAAGGTCCTTCCTAACATGTAGGTGTTTTTTAATTGGTTTCTAATGAGAACTCTGGAAATATTTATGGGGGAAAGAGACAGAAGGGCTTGCATGAATGTCAGAAAAAATCTCTGGAAACTGAACTGTGACAGGCAGCACTGGGGTGATTTTCAGAAAGATCTGAAATGTAAGGAAGATGGTCATGGTCACAACATTGTGAAGGGAGAAGAAAGGAGTGGCATCTGCTCATTTATTGCTGCTTTCACCTGATTTAGTGATGCAGACTAGGACCTCACCGAAGGGATCTTTCCAGAAAGATGAGTTCAGGCTACAAGCTGCTGGCTTCAGGAGGTCCTAAGCAGAGTCAAGCAGAGGCACAAAGTCCACAGGATTCCATGGAATGAGCATCCCTGGGCTGGTAGTGGTGATGCCCAGCACAAAGCCCCCAGAATCCTGTGCTTCTCTCTGTGAAGACATTAGCCTAGGACAGCTGCTGGCATCACTGTTCAGGGACTGTTCTGAGAGAAGCCTGTAATGCTCCACGAGGAGCCCCAAGTGAGACAGGGTCAATGGAATGGCTCGCTCCCAGGGAGTGGTGGGAGAAGACTTTGGCCTCCTGGCAATCGGTTTCAGAGAGGACCGATGCAGAGCCAGACGTTGGAGCAGTCACGTATTTGAAACAAAATATGGGCTTGGTTCATGTTTGTGGTGAAGAATATTTTATTACTAGATCCATTTTTTTTAAAGATTTTATTTATTTATTTGACAGAGAGAAACACAGCGAGAGAGGAAACACAAGCAGAGGGAGTGAGAGAGGGAGAAGCAGGCTTCCCGCCGAGCAGGGAGCCCGATGTGGGGCTCAATCCCGGGTCTCCAGGATCATGACCTGAGCCGAGGGCAGTCGCTTAACCAACTGAGCCACTCAGGCGCCCTAGATCCATTTTTTTTTTAGAAAATTTATGTGTTGGAAGTCCTGTTTGGATTAGTCTACTAATCTGTGTGTGGGTGTCTCCTTTTAGAAATTAGGTATTGTTGGGATTGGTAAAAAATTAATATTTTAATTATTTGTATCATAAAATCAGTATATTTTGTCATGGCAAATAGTATTTTACTGAAGTCTGTCAAAACCATAAATTATTGAGACTTAAAAATACAACTTTAGCGTCATATTTGCCTAAGCACTGAAGTGACAAGCATTGCTGTTATAACCTAATTGCTTCCTAATGAGAGTATCTTACTTTTTCATTTAAAAATAAATTAATTAACTAAAACTTGAATTTTTAAAAAAAGGTAGGAAAGAGTCCTACTGGCATTGGAAATGGACATCCATCAGGAATTTTTTTTGTATGTAGCATAAGGTAGGGATTTTTTTTCTTCTAGCTGGAGAACCAATTTTGAAAGCACTATTTATTAAATAAGCTATCCCTTTTGCCCAGAAAAAAATAAATTATGAATACTGGCACTTTAGAACCAGAAGTCACTAGTATTTAAAGCATAAAATAGTTTTTTTTTTTAAGAAATAAAAGTTAAATGAAGTATTCCACATGAAAATCTTTGAAGAAGCACAAAACAGGAAAAAATAAGAGAAAAAGTTAGGGGTGATGTCAAATAAATCCTGATGATCCATGAAATATTTATAAAGCAGTAAAATTCTTGGTTTTACATACAATGGCATAAGAAAAAATACCTAAGGAAAATTCTGAAAATCTTTCCTAATCATTAAATATTCTTTGTTTACATAAAATTTAGTGAATAAACTGCACCCCAGTGAATGCATAGGCCACAGGACTTTTGTCTATCCCACGTACTGGACGTTCGGAATCTTTCCAACTTTTGTCTATCATAAGCAATGCTGCAGTGAACATCTGTGTAGCTGTTTTTTTGCAATTAGCTATTTCCTTAAGATAAGTTCCAGTAAGTAAAACTTCTGGCTAGAGAGGGCAAATGTTTTCAGATTGATCTTTTGTTGGATACAGGAGACACAGGGTCATCTATCGAATAGAAGGTCCTTCCCTTTTTACCTTAGCGTCATCTATGTTGAAAATTCAGGGACCACAAAGGTGTGCTTCTATCTCTGTACACTCTATGCTATTCCATTGATCAGGTTGCCTTTCCATGTGTACTATATTAAGTGAGGTAGCTTTATTAAAAGTCTCTGTTTTTAATTTGTATTTTTTTCATAACCCAGCCGCCATTCCTCCCTTCAACATCCCAGAAACCTTCCGTTTGTATCATGAGATTAAGTCTCTTATGGTTTGTCTCCTCCCTGGTCCCATCTTGTTTCATTTTTTTCCTTCCCTACCCCCCTCATAACCCCCTGCCCTGCCTCTCAAGTTCCTCATATCAGAGAGATCATGTGATAATTGTCTTTCTCTGATTGACTTATTTAACTCAGCATAATACCCTCCAGTTCCATCCATGTTGTTGGAAATGGCAGGATTTCATTCTTTTTGATGTATGCATAGTATTCCATCGCGCACGCGCGCGCATGCACACACACACACACACACACACAGATACCCCACATCTTTATCCTCATCTGTTGGTGGTGGACATCTAGGTTCTTTCCATAGTTGGGCTATTGTGGACATTGCTGCTATAAACATTCGGGTGCACATTCCCTATCAGATCACCACATCTGTGTCTTTAGGGTAAATACCCAGTAGAGCAATTTCTGGGTCATAGGGTAGCTCTATTTTCAACTTTTTGAGGAATTTCCATACTGTTTTCCAGATTGCCTGCACCAACTTGCATTCCCACCAACAGTGTAAGAGGGTTCCCCTTTCCCCGCATCCTCGTCAACGTCTGTTGTTTTCCTCACTTCTTAATTTTAGCCGTTCTGACTGGTGTGAGGTGGTATCTCACTGTAGTTTTGATTTGTATTTCCCTGATGCTGAGAGATGTTGAACCCCTTTTCATGTGTCTGTTGGCCATTTGGATGTCTTCTTTGCAGAAATGTCTGTTCATGTCTTCTGCCTATTTCTCAATTGGATTATTTGTTTTTTGGGTGTTGAGTTTGTTAAGTTCTTTACAGATTTTGAATACTAGTCCTTTATCTGATATGTTATTTGCAAATATCTTCTCTCAGTCTGTCGGTTGTCTTTTGGTTTTGTTGACTTTCTTTTGCTGTGAAAAAGCTTTTGATCTTGATGGAGTCCCAATAGTTAATTTTTTCCCTTGCTTCTCTTGACTTTGGTGATGTTTCTAAGAAGAAGTTCCTACAGCTAAGGTCAAAGAGGTTGCTGCCTGTGTTTTCCTCAAGGATTTTGATGGATTCCTGTCTCACATTGAGGTCTTTCATCCATTTTGAGTCTATTTTGTGTGGGGTGTAAGGAAATGGTCCAGTTTCATTTTTCTGCATGTGGCTGTCCAATTTTCCCAACACCGTTTGTTGAAAAGACTGTCTTTTTTCTATTGGACATTCTTTCATGCTTTGTCGAAGACAAGTTGATGATAGAGTTAAGGGTCCATTTCTGGGCTCTCTATTATTCTGTTCCATTTATCTATGTGTCTTTTTGTGTGCCAGTACCATACTGTCTTGATGATTACAGCTTTGTAATAGAGCTTGAAGTCTGGGATTATGATGCCACCATCTTGGGTTTTCTTTTTCAACATTCTTCTGGCTATTTGGGGTCTTTTCTGGTTCCATATAAATTTTAGAATTATTTGTTCCATTTCTTTGAACAAAAATGGATGGTATTTTGATAGGAATTGCATTAAATATGTAGATTGCTTTAGGTAGCATACACATTTCACAATATTTGTTCTTCCAATCCATGAGTATGGAATATTTTTCCATTTCTTTGTGTCTTACTCAATTTCTTTATAGTTCTATATGAGTTCTTTACAGTTTTCTGAGTACAGATTGTTTGCCTCTTTGGTTAACTTTATTCCTAGGTATCTTATGGTTTTGGGTGCAATTGTAAATGGGATTGACTCCTTAATTTCTCTTTCTTCTGTTTTGCTGTTGGTGTATAGAAATGCAACTGATTTCTGTGCATTGATTTTTACATCCTGACACTTTACTGAATTCCTGTATGAGTTCTAACAGTTTTGGAGTGGAGTCTTTTGGGTTTTCCACATAAAGTATCACATCATCTGCAAAGAGTGAGAGTTTGACTTCTTCCTTGCTAATTCGGATGCCTTTTGTTTCTTTTTGTTTTCTGATTACAGAGACTAGGACTTCTAGTAGCAATGGTGAGCCCTGCTGTGTTCCTGACCTCAGGGGAAAAGCTCTCAGTTTTTCCCCATTAAGAGTCATATTCACTGTGGGTTTTTCGTAGGTGGCTTTTATGATATTGAGGTATGTACTCTCTATCCCTACACTCTGAAGAGCTTGGATCAAGAAAGTGTGCTGTACTTTGTCAAATGCTTTTTTAGCATCTATTGAGAGGATCACATGGTTCCTGTTCTTTCTTTTATTAATGTACTGTATCACATAGATTGAAGTGCGGATGTTGAACCAAACTTGAAGCCCAGGAATAAATCCCACTTGGTCGTGGTGAATAATCCTTTTAATACACTCTTGGATCCTATTGGCTAGTATTTTGGTGAGAATTTCTGCATCCATGTTCTACAAGGATGTTGGTCTCTGTAATTCTCCTTTTTGATGGGGTCTTTGTCTGGTTTTGGGATCAAGGTAATGCTGGCCTCATAAAATGAGTTTGGAATTTTTCCTTCCATTTTTATTTTTTGGAACAGTTTCAGGAGAATAGGTATTAAATCTTCTTTAAATGTTTGGTAGAATTCTCCTGGGAAGCCGTCTGGGCTTGGACTCTTGTTTGTTGGGAGATTTTTGATGACTTCTTCAACCTCCTTGCTGGTTATGGGTCTGTTCAGGTTTTTTATTTCTTCCTGGTTCAGTTTTGGTGATTTATATGTCTCTAGGAATGCACCCATTTCTTTCAGATTCTCAAATTTACTGGTGTATAGTGCTCATAATATGTTCTTATAATTATATTTCCTTGGTATTGGTTGTGATCTCTTTTCTTTCATTCATGATTGTATTAATTTGGGTCGTTTCTCTCTTTTTGAAAAGTCTGTCCAGGGGTGTATTGATCTGGTTAATTCTTTGAAGGAACCAGCTCCTAGTTTTGTTGATTTGTTCTACTGTTCTTTTGGTTTCTATTTCATTGATTTCTGCTCTGATTTTTATTAGTTCTCTAATCCTACTGGGTTTAGGCTTTCTTTGCTGTTCTTTCTCCAGCTCCTTTAGGTGTAGGGTTAGGTTGTGTACTTGAGACCTTTCTTGTTTCTTGAGGAATTCTTGTATTGCTATATACTCCCCCCCAGGACAGTCTTTGCTATGTCCCTAAGATTTTGAACAGTTGTGTTTTCATTTTAATTTGTTTCCATGAATTTTTAAAATTCTTCTTTAATTTCCTGGTTGACCCATTTATTCTTTGGTAGGGTATTCTTTAGCCTCCATGTATTTGGGTTCTTTCCAACTTTCCCCTTGTGATTAAGTTCTAGTTTCAAAGCATTGTGATCTGAAAATATGCAGGAAATGATCTCAATCTTTTGGTACCAGTTGAGACCTGATTTGTGAACTAAGGTGTGATCCATTCTGGAGAATGTTCCATGTGCACTAGAGAAGAAGGTGTGTTCTGTTGCTTTGGGATGGAATGTTCTGAATATTTCTGTGATGTCCATCTATTCCAGTGTCATTTAAAGCTTTTATTTCCTTGTTAACCTTTTGCTTAGATGATCTGTCTGTTTCAGTGAGGGGCGTGTTAAAGTCCCCTACTATTATTGTATAGCTGTCTGTGGGTTCCTTTGATTTAGTTATTAATTGGTTTATATAATTGGCTGCTCCCATGTTAGGGGCATAGATATTTAAAACTGTTAGATCTTCTTGTTGGACAAACCCTTTAAGTATGATATAGTGTCCTTCCACATCTCTTATTATAGTCTTTGGCTTAAAATCTAATTTGTCTGATATAAGGATTGCCACCCCAGCTTTCTTTTGATGTCCATGAGCATGGTAAATTGTTTTCCACCCCCTCACTTTAAATCTGGAGGTGTCTTTGGGTCTAAAGTGAGTTTCATGGAGACAGCATATTGATGGGTCTTATTATTTTATCCATTTGATACTCTGTGTCTCTTGATTGGGGCACTTAGCCCATTTACACTCAAGGTAAACTGTTGAATGATATGAATTTAGTGCCATTGTATTGCCTGTAAGCTGATTGTTGCTGTATATTCTGTTCCTCTGGTCTGCTACTTTTAGGCTCTCTCTTTGTTTAGAAGACCCTTTTCAATATTTCCTGTGGGGCTGGTTTGGTGTTTGCAAATTCTTTTAGTTTTTGTTTTGGAAGATTTTTATCTCTCCTTCTATTTTTAATGATAGCCTCAATGGATATAGTATTCTTGGCTGTATATTTTTATCATTTATTGCTCTGAATATATCATGCCTATCCTTTCCTGCCAGGTCTCTGTGGATAAGTCTGTTGCCATTACAATATTTCTGCCATTGTATGTTACAGATTTCTTGTCCAGAGCTGCTTTCAGGATTTTCTCTTTGTCACTGAGACTTGTAAGTGTTACTATTAGATGACGGGGTGTGGACCTATATTTATTGATTTTGAGGGAGGTTCTCTGTGCCTTCTGGATTTTAATGCTAGTTCCCTCACCAAATTAGGGAAATTCTCTTTATAATTTGCTCCAATATACATTCTGCCCCTCTCTCTTTTTTCTTCTTCTGGGATCCCAATTATTCTAATATTGTTTCATCTTATGGTATCACTTATCTCTTAAATTCTCCCCTTGTAGTCCAGTAAGTTGTTTGTCTCTCTTTTTCCCAGTTTCTTTATTTTCTATCATTTGCTCTTCCATATCACTAATGTTCTCCTCTGCCTCATGTACCCTAGCGGTAAGCACCTCCATTTTTTATTACACCTCATTAATAGCTTTTCTGATTTCAACTTGGTTAGAGTTTAGTTCTTTTATTTCTCCAGAAAGGGGTTTTATTTCTCCAGAAAGGAATTCTCTAATATATTCATGCTTTTTTGAGTCTAGCTAGCACCTTGATAACAGTAATTCTGAACATATTACTAATATATTACTAATGTCTCTATTGATTAGGTTCCTAGCTGTCAGTTCGTTCTTTCTTTCTTTCTTTCTTTCTTTCTTTCTTTCTTTCTTTCTTTCTTTCAGGTGAGTTTTTTCACCTTGTCATTTTATCCAGATAGTAATAGATGAATGCAAGAACAAAATACTAAAAGGGTAGTGATGATCTCAGAAAAATATACAATAACCAAATCAGAAAAGACCCAAAACTGGGAACAGAAGAAATGAAAAAAAAAAAATCTCTATCTCTATCTATTTATAGGTATCTGTCTCTATCTATATATGATTAGACTGGTGAATAGAACAGAGCCCTACACTTGATTTGGGGTGTATTTTGGTCTGTTAGAAGAAATTGCCTCCTAACATTTTTAAGAAAGAAAAAATTATATAAATACAAAAACAAGGGTATACACGATAAAGGGATGGAATATGATGAAAATTAAAAAAGATTCTAAAAAAGGAATGGATAATATAAGAAGTTGGTTGAAAAAAGACAAAAAAAAAAAAGGAAGAAAGAATGTGGTGAGGCTGGAGACTAGAACAAAGCCATGCATAAAATTAGGGTGCATTTTTATCTATTAGAAGAAACTGTATCCCAAAGTTTTAAAGAAAGAAAAACATATATGTATACAGAAAATAAACTTAAATACAATTCAGGGATAGAATATGACTAAAACAATGAAAATTTAAGAAGATTTTTT
>PITA01014572.1:0-53140 GCA_004023965.1 Spilogale gracilis | reverse complement strand
TTTCTTTTTCCATGCAGTGGCCCTTGTATTTACTGTAAAGATGGTGGAGGGGCATTTGTTTTAGCTTTACTGAAGAAAAGGGCCCAAAGCAGATTATTTTTTAAACTAATTCTGCCCTTGCAGTCCTACATTATGTTATAAGCATGTGATCTTAGAAATAATAACTAAAGGGGAAAGTAATTTACCAGGGACAATCCAGGAGAGTCATAACTTACCTCTTATCATGGCCTAAATGTGAAGAGCTCAGGTTAAGTTATGATAAGGAAGGCACTTCAGAGAATGAGAACAAACTGAGGAATGAAAAGAAATCTCTGTCTTCACTCATTTACCTTAGTATTTTAGACAGCTGCTTCACATTTAAGATAATAATAAAAGTATAAAGAAATCAAAAATTTTCTCAACTACTTATAAAATGTAGTTGTTAAGTGTTAACTTTGTCTATTTAAACACTTTACTATTTCTCTGAGGAAAATTAGTGAAAGACTAATTAGTGAAAGACTAATTAGTGAAAGAAAGAAGTGTTCCTTGCTTTAAAATACTTATTTTCTATGAAGAGTTGCCTTGTGTTGAGAGAGAATTGTCTAAGGCAAATGCGGAATTCAAATTTGAAATTTTTCTGTTGACTAAGATCAGGATTATCAGTGGCATGGAATTATCATGACTCGCTGAACTCCATTTAACCTGAATTTGTAGTCATTTGAAACTTGCTGCTATTCCCCCAGAGTCCTGTTGTACTCACCATTGAACACAGAGTTCTCTAACCTTGGCTTACAGGGGCAAAAACCCAGTCTGTTTCGTAATCTGCAATCTGGGTTTTAAATATTGTATTCGAAGTGGGACAGAAGGGTAAGACCTAAGCCAGAGGAAGGAACATGTTTCTAGATTTTCTTTGCCACATGCTGCTTTAATCACACGTTTTGTAGTCAGATCAGAGTTGCAGTCTTGGTACTATAACTTCTTTATTTTGTGATATAGGGCAGTTTCTCTCTTCTTTCTGAGCCTCTGTTTGCTTTAAAAAATGAGAATCACAGTACCTGTTTTGTTTGGGAGGTTGTGAAGATGAAATGAGATGAAGCTGTGTCAAAATGTCTGCAACATATACCAAACACATAGGAGGTTTCTCAGTCAGTATAAATCTGCATCCTTCCATATGTCTTTTTTCTTCAGTTTTGTAATGGCTGATTGCTTTATCTTTACCCATTCATGACTGCACAAGGTTGGAAAATGCTAGATAAATGTGTCTTCTCTTTATTAAGACATGTTCCTACTAATAGAGAACAGATAGGTTGTCTTAGATTCAATTCCTTACTGCCAAAGCTAAGTATGGACTGGTTTTTTTTTTTAAATTATTGTTGATATTTTACATTTCGATATCAGTTGTCCAGAGTTGGACAGAGCATATATCCCATGCAGGGTTTCTAGTTTTTGTTTTTTATTCTAATGGAATTTCCATTGGCAGTGGGTTAAATATAGATTCAATTCTTTGAAACTGCAGCATCAGTGGCATTAGTATTATGTGGCTTTTAAAAGGGTATACATAGTTTAGCGATTTTAATTTTTCAGATATGATCCAGTTAATAGCATGAGATCTATTGGACCCATGTTGATCCATTGCTTCAATACACTAGATCTTTCTTTATAAGTTAAGGTAATAGTTTGCTACCTTTGGATACATCCTTTGATTTTGTACTCTGTTATTGAATTTTTTTGTGCTTATAGGATTTATTTTTATTTGATTTCTTTAAAAAGTAAGCAAAGCTGACTTAATATTGATGACTCTGAATTCTGCTTCCCAGCCCTTCTACTTTCTTTGCAGAATATGTTCTTTCAAACTAATACAGTATTTATATTAATAAACTTATAGAGTAGGGGATAAATGGACATTTTTGAAAAAATGTCATTTATGCACATCTTAACTGTCATTTTTAGTCAAGCCAGTATTTTTGCAAAGGCTCTGTTTATCCTAATTGCACAAATATTTTTACAGATATTTCCACTAAGAGTGAATGAAACCCTGAAAGTTACTCTAACCAGTCTGAAGGCTCCCATAGCAGGGAAGTTTAAGAGTAGTAATTAAATTTTGGGAAAGCAGACAGGCTTGCTCCTATTATTAGGCATTTGCTTTTGTTAATAGGCATTTCAGTGATTGAACACATTATTTCAGTGAAACAAAAACATAGGTAATCATAAAACAAATTTTGCTAGCATTTGCTAGCATCAAGTAGGCTTACTTGATCAAGTAGTTTTAAAGAACAGTACTGTATGAAAAAGTTACTCAATTTATTTTAAAAATCCTTCGCAAAACAATTTTATATCTCGATACCTGCAGTATTAAGGCAGCTTTCCACTTCTTTGTGGCCTGGCATAACAAGTGATACCTTTGACTTAGGAATCAGGAGTATTAGGTGTGACAGTTTGGATGACTTTGTGTGTGTGTATGTGGGCAGGTTGCTGTACAGGCCTGTATGTAGAAGATCACATGGACATTCCTATATGTGAGAGCGCATTTGGGTTGGAAGTGAGACAAGGAAAAGTAAATATTGTCTTACTGTTAATAAAATTTTAGTGTTGATATGATTATGTGGATATCAGAATACCCTTATTCATTCATTCATTCATTCATTCATTCTTTCATTCATCTCTTTCTAATTGCTCAGTAATAATTGGATATCATTCTTTTGTATAGTGGTTTTGAAGGTTGGCAATATAGGTGATACTGGAAATAACTGGGTATTATTCCAGTTGTTGAAAAAATAAAAATAAAAATGAATAATTATTTCTCATAGTTTTTAGGCCAAGTGATGTTGAAAGACACAATTTGGCAAACTAGACAGATCTACTTTTACATCTATTATTTTTGCCACTTTCTAACTGTATGAAACTGGGCAACATATTTAACCCCTCTGAAACCTCAGATTCCTCATACATAGATAGGATAGGTATACCAGTGCCCTTTTCATTGGATTCCTCAGATGATTAAAATAAAGTTTGCAAAGTACTGGTTCATATTCTCTGCCACATGGTAAACTCTCACATAGTGCAAACTCTGTTTTCATTTGTGTGTGTGTTTTTTTTTTAATTTTTTTGAAAAAGATTTTATTTATTTGACAGAGAGTAACACAGCCAGAGAGGGAACACAGGCAGGGGGAGTGAGAGAGGGAGAAGCAGGCTTCCCGCCGAGCAGGGAGCCCCGTGTGGGACTTGATCCCGGGTGTCCAGGATCATGACCTGAGCGGAAGGCAGTGGCTTAACCAACTGAGCCACCCAGGCGCCCCTCTTTTGTGTTTTAAAAATTAAATAATATTTGACAACTTAAAGACTTCCGGATATTTGAGGTACAGTACAAACTAATTTCCACGTAATTTCTGGGAGAGCGGCAGTGCTTTTTGCACTTTCGGGGAAAGCTTGTTAAGAGCACTGGATAGTAAAGGATTCTCATATTATTTACTTGTATAAACCGTATACATGTAAACTGTAGGCATAATAGCTGATTGTTGGTTTTTAAAAGCTCAACGTCTTTGTGGTGAACTTCCTTAAAATAGAAATTATGTAATTTCTGCACCATAACTTACAAATTAATACAATTTTAGGGAAAATATAGAGTTTCTATCGGATAATGTTCCACCAATTTGGGATAAATGATATTACTATGGTATGCTATTAAGATAAACTTAAAATCCCATTAGATACTCGTATTGTTATGTTTCTGAGGTTAATTGGCTACATTCAGTTATGGGTTATGAACGGTCCCACTTGAATAATCCACCAAGCTATCAGGCAGAAAGACCAAGAGTTCACAGGACTAATTGACCTTGTCAGTATAATAGGAACACTTACAAATAAAATTCTCTTTGCCAATAACATTGCAAATGAAAACCCCAGAAGAAACTGTTATGTCCTGTAACTGTCCTGGAATGTTGTGATTCAGTTAGCCGACTGTGGCTGGAAGTGGGTCATGGTGGGCAGGATTTGGGGAGGGAGATGTAAAGGATAGGAGGGAAAATTTTGGAGGGAAATAAATCAGGCAAAATGTTAGACACACACACAGTTTTAGAAATTATTTTAGCCATCTTGGATCTCTACAAAGTAGTGTCTTTGAATCTCTGTAGGAGTGGTGTCTAAGTTTTTAAAAATTTTTCTCCCTTCCTGGTCTGTAAATTAAGCCCTTCCATACAGATTTGATAGTTACTATTGCAGTGAGCTCTTTTCTGAAAGCACAGTGCTGTTACGAGGCTGAAGCATGTTTGTCATCCTGCAGTCTTGCTTTGTTTATATGTTTTACCAATGTAAGACAAGTATTGTGAGGGCATCATTATATCCTTGATTCTAAAATGGATTTTCGTTTTGTTTGTTTGTTTTTTTGGCATAGGTTTGGATTTGTACCAGAGTGGGTGAAGGGAGGAATGTTGGGAAGAGAGATAGAATTAACAGTCATTCCATGACAAATTTTGACAATTTGTTTCTTTCCCTGTCTTTTTTGGTAATGGTGAAAATCATGTATTTTGTTAAAATGCTCTGAGAAACTTAGTGAACCAATATCAAGGTGTGGTCTTCAAAGGGAAAATAAAAAGAACATTAACTTAAAATGCATTTTAAGTAAATAGATTCCCAGACTAAGCTATGAGAAATTGTGCAGCAGATAACAGCCTTCATTGTAATACTGTAGGGTGATAACATTCCTGTTGCATTTTTAAATTTTTTATTTTTTTAAAAAAGGCATCTTTAATATTGTAGGGAAAGGACAGATTGTTAAATGGGCTTCAAAAATAGTAATAAAAAAAGATTTATAATGGAAAGAATTGATGGTATATTTCACCTAGAGTAAGAAACAATGTGTAATAAGGGATTTTGTGGTTTTACAGCTCAGTGCATGTGTTTGAAAGCTGTTCTCTCAGCAACGTGGGTGGCAGGTTATGCTACCATATAATGTATTGTAGTTGGCTCTCCACACTTGTCAGGGTTAGTGTTCAACCATTCGGAAAATTTTCCCATTGTTCTATCATGTGAACCAAGACTAGTGTTGAATTCCCAATAACTTACAGAAAAAAGGTTTAATTAGAAGGTTTGAAATTTGATTACATCTTTTTTGTTTTAATACAGTGATATATGTTTAGTATTTTATCTCTGACTGCAGTTATTTTTCAGTCAAAAAGATACCAAAATCAGAACTTCATCTTGTTTTTTTTAATAGGTTTTACAGAAATCTGTATACCGAATCTTGCTTTTTTCTGTATTAACACTCTGTTTCCATCTTAAGCATTTTGCTTTAGATGGACCAAGGCTCTTGGCAGCGAGTGCATTTTTAGCAAATAATACTGTTTCTAGTAAGAGTTGCAGAGAGAAAAAAAAAAACTTAGTGTGAGGTCCTTGTAAACTGAACCTTTGGAACATTACTTTATTTCTTTTTTCCCCCCTCTTTTGTGCTTCTTCTCTATTTGTGTAATGGTTATAAATTACATCCTTTGAAAAGAAGAATTAAAAACATTTTGTTTTGTTATTTTTGTAATTGTTTTTTTTCTTTACCTGTTATTTTAAAGATACACAAAGAAATAAGCAATTATAGTATTGAAATTCCATTGTGCCAGCACCTCCAGAGCATAATCCAAAAAAAACAGAAAACCGCCTGCTGGGTTGTCTGCAGTATGCTTGTGTGAACATCAGTGTCTGCTGTTCACACATCATTTTTTTTTTTTACCAAAAGTTCCTCTTGGAATAAAGACTCTGTGTTTTCTGAGTGTAGTGAAACATTTGTTGATCCTTACATTTTAAATTTGAGGATTTCTGTTTATGGAATAAGTTGTTATAGATGTATATTATATGCTTGTCACTGGCACATCAAGAAGTAGAGAAAAGCCTTGTATGTTTATGCACAACAAAATAATGAAAAACTTTTTAAATGAAATTCTAGAGTATTGAAGGTGAGAAATAATGAGCTTTTGATATAAAGAAGGATTAATTTAAATATTGATTTTTGCCCTTTAAGATCTATTTTATTTATAAAGTGAAGTGTGTCTTGGCTAGAGGGATAGAAAAATATTGTAAATTTGTCCTGTATTCCACTTGAAATTCGGATGCTTAAATATGGCGGCTTCTTGACAGTATTGTTAAAATTTTTCAAATGACCCTGCAAAATCACTCTAATCAAGAAGTGTATTGTCTATTCGGGGGTCCTTAGATTGATTTCTCTTGTCTCTCATTATATTCACTTCATTCATTTTTTATTCTTATGCGGCTGGGCATCATGCTAGACAGACAGCAAACTTGCAGAATGTAGTCCAGTGTACTCACAGTCTTTGCCTTTCATTCAGCTCATAAAACATCAAAAAGAAAAGGCATTTACTGGATAATAGGGAACTTCAGGTTTAAATTTGGTTAAATGGAAGTCTGTATCTACAATCTTCCTTAAGGTTTCTTTGAATCATTCAACATCGTTTGTTTTCTTTGAAACTTTATGTGTAGAGGTTAATAAGAGTAAATATACTCCTTTGCTGATACTGAGTTTTTACCCATTTTGGCTATTTTTCATTAAGAGATACTTTCAGGTTTGTTTGCCTCTGATTTCTGTTCTGAATTTCTTGACCAATTAAAATGCACTTTTACATTTCATAACAACAATCTTTTAATTATCGTTTCTTC
Organism: Spilogale gracilis; assembly: GCA_004023965.1. Classification (NCBI taxonomy): domain Eukaryota; kingdom Metazoa; phylum Chordata; class Mammalia; order Carnivora; family Mephitidae; genus Spilogale; species Spilogale gracilis. The sequence goes on along the minus strand of PITA01014572.1, from coordinate 46,504 downwards.
TGATTATTGGGATGAGATTATTATCCACCTGGGACCATTTAGTACATTTAGTCATTAGGTCCAGTAGACAGTGATGCTTGCTAATGTCTGAAATGTTCTCCCCAGTTTGCTTCTTATCTGTTGTCTTAACCTTTCAGTCCCACAGATAGAAGAGATTGTCGTCTCTACAAGATATATCTCACATATGCCTTCTGGAAAGGGAGGGAAAAGCACCAAGTCTTTAATATACTAGTTTTCTAAGGGCCTAAGACTCCTGAATCTCCTGATTGCCACGAAGCCTAATTGCTCACAAGGCAACCTGGCATATTGCCATTTCCCTACTGAGCTGTTTGTTGGTGCTTGTGAATAGAACAAAAGTGTCTTTGCTTTTTCTATTCAGTTGCCACTGATTGCAATTTTAGGAAACAAGTTAACATTTTTCTTAAAATTATAGTAATTCACATCAAGATGAAGTCAAATCTCATAGTATCTAAGCAATAATTTTATAGTTAATTCAGTGCTTTTAAAATCTATATAAAATAAAGTTCATTATTTTGTACTCCAAAATATTCATTTTGTATAATTTCACCTGAACTATTCTAGATAGTTGTTCTAGATTTAGATAAATGCTTTTGAAAATAGATTATAAGGTGAGCTTTTGGGTACTTTCATAAGCAAAATGTGTTATGTGTATGAATTATGGGGCCAGTGGGGATCACAGAACTGTGTGAGTGTCACCAAATGACTGCAGCTGCTCTGAAACCTGCTCTTGAGAACACTGGGCATGTTTGCATCTTAACTTCTAATACGACTGGAGGTACATCATGGGTGTTGACCTCTGCGTAGACCTATAACAAGAATTTCATTTGTTCCCGTTGTCATGCTTTACTTCTAGGTACCATAACTAGTAGGAAAAAATCAGTATTGTGGGACTTTCACACAGTTGAGGCACTTTCTTATTTTCTTCCCAGTCCCTTTCAGGGTTCTATATATCTTTAAAGCATATTATAGTTTTTTGAATTGTGAACAGTTACTCACTTGTACTCATCTCAGAATATAATCTTGTTTTATTTTTATTCCAGACAGACATATTTTAAGACTACTTTATTACTTTGATTGATCATAGTTCTGGTAGAAAATTGCTTTCAAATCCTGGCTTCAAGCTAGATGACCCTCAGCAAACTACATAATAACATCTGTATGACCTTCAGGTTCCTCAGTTATAGGTTAGGGATATGGTGTTTGGATGATTAAAGCAAACGTATGGTAAGTGCCTGGCACATGGTAGCAGCTCAATAAATGGTAGTTGAAAGGAGCAAAGCCTTGAAAACTGATAATGTTTCTAAAGATTGTAAAAGCATTCGCTACTGTGCTTTTCTATATAGTCTTTTGAAATTGGGTTTGACTACACATAACTGTTGGCTATACATTTATGTCTTTGAGTTGATAAAGATTCAAGAGGATGGGCTTGGGAGTTATCTGCTGATGTCTGAGTTCCTGCTCTGCCACTTCACTGTGAACCTTGGACAGTTAGCTTTTTCTGTGCCTCAGATTTCTTGTGTATTAAATGAAGATGAAAACAGGGCTGTGGGAAGGCTGGAATACATCAGTACATGTAAAACTCTTAATACCTGGCAAAAAGTAAGTGCTCCAAACATGTTAGTTGTTGTTAACTATTACTATCTATCTCCTAGAAAAAGAAAAATCATAAGGCCAGAAAACTTAGAATCATAATGAGTGTCTCTTTGATCCACTCTTAAATACTTACCATTAGCTTTCTTTCCAGTTGCTTCAGAGCGCCACATCTCCTTAAAGTACGTTCTGCTTTTTATCCATTGCTGTCATGGAATTGTGATACCCTTACAGTAAACATTTTAGATGTCTCTTAATCAAATGTAGCTGTGGAGTTTGTCACTTGCTTCTTCTACATCTTGCGCTGGTTAGCTTTTTATAAAAAGGACTAGTTGCCTTGTCCTTTTAAAGACAGCTTGATTGCGAAAAGACCTTTTAAAGGATTCATTGCTATATTGAACATTCTTTTTAAAAAGTAATTGCCTCTTCATGTATCTTTCTTCTTCAACTGGATTTTGTACATAAGCAGTTATTCACTTAGTGGTAAAATGATTGATATAAAAATAGTTTATAGTGATTCTTTGGAATCTTAAATTTCTTGTTTTCCCATTGTTTTTCAGTGTTTCATAACCCAGTGGTAGGCCATCAAACAGCCTGTTTCCTTAGATATATTACTGATGTGTGTGTGAAGGCTATCTCTAACATTTCCTTGTTTTGAGTGTTTATTAACTATTAAGATTTATGGTGATAGAATGACAGTGTACCTTTTAATTTACTTAAAAATTACTCATACATGTGAAAAGTCCAAATTTGTATATATTTGCATAAGGTTTTCTTAGATCTGCTGTATATACAAATTCTGTTTCATTTTCTGGGATAAAAAGTAATTTACTATGTAAATGAAATATACGTTCAAATATTTTAAAGCTCATTTAATAGCATATTTTAATTCACTTGGAATATCAAGGACTAGGAAAAAAGCTAAACTTTATATATAGCATGAGAAGTTGTACAGATGTGTGCTGGAGTTTCAGTTGTGTGCTCAGGACTCCCTCTTCCCCAGAGTTTATAAAATACTCATACAGTTTACATGTATAGATGGCCTATTTAATTTAAGAAATAGAACTTTCTGAGTTTCATGGTATTTGCTGAAATTGTGCACATTTTCATTATTATGACCACATAAGTATTGTTCATACCTAATTCATGTCATGTCCTGTTCATGTCTCTTTACATGTTTAGTTTTATTTTTCTGGAATTAATAGTTGCCTCATGTTTTTCTTAATGTTTAAAATGTTATTAGATATCAATACATCCCCCAATTCTCTTACAGACCTATAAAACACCTTTTGAAAGGGTCATATGGGCTTTCTCAGTTCTACATGTTTCTCCCTCCTGGGCCTCCAGTTCAGTCAGTGTTGCCAGTGTGTCAGTAGAAGTTCAGTTAGAGAAGCAGAGCACTAGGGGTGTATGTTTGTGTTCATGTGAACACACATGTATGTGTATTTATGTATATACCTGTGGGAAGGATGGGTGCCAGTATGTAATAGGGGGTTTGGTATAGGGATTTTGCCTTACCCAGGTAGGAAGTAGTTAAATTTTAAGGCTGTTACTTTCATCTCTGATGCTGGAGCTTGAAATTCACAGAGCAGGAAGTCAAAACTGAACACAAATGTAAAGTGGTGGAGGGCAAAGATAAGCTGAAATCCATGAACACAAACTAGGTGAGGTGGAATCCTCATCACTTCTTACCGCCTCCAACCTTGTGATGTGAGTGTTTTGCAGAAGAAGCTGCTGCCCTTCATCATGGAGTAAACACATCTCTCTCAGAAATCAAAGAATTGTAGGAGGAAAGTGGAGCAGTTGCATTCCTGGTTGCCGCCCCATAACAGCAAGGGGATAGTCACACCATGTGTGATCTACAAGAGCACCTACCTCAGTTTGAGTGTAAGGAACAAAATGGCTGCTGCTTCACTTCGGCCCTCCAAATCATGCATGAAAATATTCCTTGTGTCTCATGTAACCAGAAACATGTGAGGAAGAGAATCCTGGGAAATGTAGTTTAGGCTAGCCACAGTGGCACATTACAAAGCCACCACAGGTGGCCAGGAGAATGTTCCTCTTAGATCTCTGACTGTGGGGAGTAACTGACTGATGGCCCCAGCTGCCGCTTTCTGAAATCCATCACCACATTTGTACTGAGGCCATGCCTCCCACAGGCCACCCATAACCAGTGACTGAGACAGCAGGGGTACGAGAGCAGCTCATTCCTGGGGACTCTGGAGTCCTCTGACAGGCAGCCTTGGCTCAAGGAATCCCCGATGGCCTCACTGAACTTTCCCTAGAACTGCCCTGCAGTCTGACGTGTGTTCCCCCAACATCCAACCTTCCTTCCCGCCCTGAGTCCTTCCCCTGGGGTCAGATCTGCATCACTGTCTGACAGCTCTTCCAGCCTCCCCGGCTCCCTCCCCATTTTCTCTCACAGATGTTTCCCCTAATACATTTCTGGCATTTCTAATGTCTGGTTTCTATGCCCGTCTTGGTGTCTATTTCTCAGAGGACCCAGTCTGACAGCTGTCTTCTTAAGATGTCCCTTTAGGATCATCCTGAGAATTCCCTTCACCTTCTCTTTTGGTAGATCCCTTGTTTCTTGGATCCCAGGTCTTCATCTTTTTGATTTACTTCCTTTTTTGGTGGAATGCATCCTCCACATGGGAGGTAAAATTGTTGAAATCTTGCATGACTGAAAAGTTTGTTTTAATCTCACCCTCGAGGGATGATTTGGCTGGGTATGGAATTCTAGTTTGAAAATAATTTTTCATCAGACTTTTAAGCACATTCTCCATTGCCTCATAGTTTTCAGTGTAAAAGTTGAGAAACAAAATACCGCCTTTGATTCCTGATGCTTTGCATGTGATCAATTGTTCTCTGTAGAAGCTTTTATGATCTTACCCTTGATGTTCAGAAATCTCATGCTGCTCTGCCATGCCTGTGTGTGTGTGTGTGTGTGTGTGTGTGTGTGTGTGTGTGTGTGTCCCTTCATCGTGCTGGGTACTCAGTGGATCTCATAAGTGGATCTCATAGTTCTGGGAGGTGCGCTTACGTTCTTTCATATTTTTCCTCTCTGTTTTCTCTGTTCTTTCTGAGTTCACATTTGTTACCTCTTTGCATTGAGCCACTGATTTTCTATCTCTTTTGTTTTCTCATCTTCCAAGCAGATCTTTAAAAATTTTTAAATTTTTCTCCCATAAATATAACCGTAGATATACATGATGGTATATATCCATTTTATATACCATCAAGTTGACCCATCTTAAATGACACAGTTAAATCTGTCATCTCTCGATGTTTGGATTATTTTCAGAGCCGGTTTCCTGTACAATGTAAATTTGTTTTTGCATTACTGCAAGTTGTATGGCTAAAATATAAATGAGAGACCATTCAGGATGAGGCAGAGGAGGTAAGCAGAGACCAGATCACACAGGGCCTTATCAACTGTGTTAAGGATTGTGTGTCTGTTCTTACTGAAATAAACTAATGAAAGGCTTTTCAAATGACTGTGCTGCTAACCTAAGTTTAGACTGGAGGAAGGCAAGTGACTTTGGCAACACTAGTTAAGAGGCCATTAATAATAATCCTGAGTAGCAAATAGTGTTGATTACCTATGCAGCATTCCTCCATCTTTCTTCTCTGCCAACGGAGACCACTTTCCACCATAAAAATAGAAGATGCCTGATTCTCCGTTTCCACTTTCCTTTCAGTTAGTGCTTAGACATGTGATCCAGACATGGCCAATGGGAAATCTGATAGCTTCTGGAAAATATTTTCCTTCATAATTAAAAGAGAAGAAAGCCTTTTGAGACATTGTTGTGTGAGAACATGATGCTTGCAGCTGTTGCAGACATCACAGACACACAGAACATGACAGAGCAGAAAGGACTGGGTCTTTTTTTTTAATTTTTAATTTTTATATTGAACAGTGAAGCCCATATGTCATAAGTGAAAAGCTCCCTGAATTTACACTAACTGAGCATACCTATATAACCAGCAACCGACTAAAAATCCAGAAACCCTCTTTGTTTCCTATGTTCCTTCACGGCTAATCATTATTCTGACTTCTAACAGTATAGATTACATTCATCTGGGTTTTTAAAATCTTTTTTTGTTTTTATTTTGTGATGTTTTACTTTATAAAGATGGAATCATATTGTACCTATGCTTCCTTTTTTTTTTTTCTTTTTTTTTTAAGAAAGCTCTACACCCAACGTGGGGCTTGAACTCATGACTGTGAGATCAAGAGTGACACACTCTTCAGACCAAGCCAACCAGTCACCCTGTGCCTGTATTTTTTTGTGTCTCATTTCTTTTACCCAACATGTTTGTGAGAGTCATCTATATAATATAGTTGGGTAGTTATAGATTATTTATTACCATTGGCTGAAGAAATATTCCATTTTGTGACTTCATTCTAGATTATCCATTTGACTGTCAGTCTGTATTGGATATTCTTGCTATTATAATTAGTGCTTCTGTTAACATTTGAGTGTACACTGTTGAACATCTATATGCATTTCTGTTGAGTATATACCTCTTTGATTTGTAGTGGTTCATATATATATATATACATATATATATATATATTCAAAATAGGTGTCCCTTGCTGTATATAGGCATAATATTTCCTAGTCTGTGGCTTGTTTTTTTTACTTTATTGTATCTTTTAATGAACAAAAGTTCTTAATTTTAAGATAGTTGATCAATATTTATTGATTAGTGCATTTTGTGTCCTGTTAAGACAATTTTATCTCCTTCAGTATTACATGTTTTATTTTCTTCTGGACGCTTCTGACATTTTACATTTGACATTTAGATCAAAATCCATCTGGAGCTTATTTTTGTTTATGGTGAAAAATGTAAGTGACAAGATTATTATGGGTTTTTTTGCCCCCTCAAATGGAAGCCCAGATTATCCATCATCATTATTTGAAGACATCATCTTTCCTCTATTGCACCAGAGTGTCATCTCTGACAGTGATCACATGACTGTAAATGTGTGGGTCTGTTTCTGAAGTCTCTAAGCTGTCCTATTGGGTCTATTACTCCGTCTTTGCACAGATTCCCTGCTCTTTTTGTTATAACTTTATATTGACCTTATATCCAGTGATCTTGTTAAATTTTCTATATTAATCCTAATCACTTATAGATTCTTTTGGATTTCTAGATATGCAATCATATAATTTACAAATGTTATTTTTTTCTTCCCTTACCATCCTTTTTCATCATATCTGCTCTCTCCTACTCCTCTTGTCTTCATTTCCTTCCATTTTCCTTGCAGTATTTCACTGCTTGACACGTCAGTAGGGTGTTAAATAGAAGTGGTGATCTTGTTTGTTTATAATCTCACTGGAAACGTTTTCAGGATTTCACCACTGTATATGAATGCTATAGGTTATTTGTTTGAGAGATGCTGTTTTTCATATTAAGGAAATTGCATTCTGTACTCATTTGCTAAGAATTTAAAAATTATAAATGGGTATTGAATTTTTCAAATACTATTTTTGCATTTAACAAGATAATTTTACGATTTTTCTCTCTTCTATTACCAAAGTCAATTACATTAATTTTCAAATGATAATCTAAAGTGTTATTTTGCATATACTAAATAGAAAGTTAATTCAACCTGTTTCTTTTTACTTTTTAAAAATGTGGTTATTAGAAAATTTTAAATTATGTATGTGGGTCACATTTATGGCCCACACTAATTGTCTACTGGGCAGTGCTGCTCTTGGTATTTTCTCTCTCTAGAAAGAGTTTGCTTTTTCCTGAGCTAGACAGATTGAGTAGCTTTACTCCTCTCAGTCTGCAAGTTGTGTTGAGGCTTGGTTGCAATTTGGGTAAGGTTCTGTCTACCTCTGTTCTTTAATACTCTTACATCATAGCTGTGCTTGAAACTCTTAAAGTCTCTTAGTTTATCTTTTCTGAAAGATTACTAATAGCTCTGCATGTTTCTCTGGCTTCAAGAAGGCAAAACCATAGTTCTCAGCATCTTGCTCATCCCAGAATCTGTAAATGCCCTGCCCTCCCAACCAATGGTTGTGGTGGGCGCAGAAAGACCAGGAACCTCAGGTTCTCTCCTCCCTACTATCCTGGGCTCTTCTAGTCCTCTTTGCTTCAGCAGCTCTCTGATATCTCTAAAATAATGGACTGTATTTTACCTATATAGTTATTTTAACTTTGGTTTGCTACAAACTACCATTCTCTTCTATTTAAAAGAGACACTTTTAAAGTCCAGACGTTTCTCATGTGGCTTCTATGGGTGGAATCTTTCTGTCTTGCCTTGCCTACCATAGGCCCTTCGCTGATCCCTTTAGAAGGCCTCTTTAAAAAGGAGGTATAAAATTTTGAGTCATCAGCATTATAGCCACTTGAGGTATCTGAAGTCACAGGTCTGGATATGATTATGTAGGACAGTTGTGTAGATTTGACTCTATTGTGAGACTAGCTTTAGGTCAGAACTGTGAGTAATAATAACAGTTAAGGAACAGACAAGGAATCTCCAGGAAATACCAAAAAACAAAACAAAACAAAAAAAGATGAGAAAGGTAGTAGGACTATCTGAAGAAGGTGAAATCACAGAGGCCATGAGAACATTTCACCAAAGAGGTTGCATCAAGTTATATAGAAAGGATAAGAAGTTGCAAACTGAAAAGTGTCCCATGGATTGAGTAATAATGACACTTATTAAATATTAAATTATTAAATAATAAATATTACAACATTCCTCTGAGGAAAGGTTAAAAATATTTACGGGAATAAAGGTATCCTACCTTTATTTTTTAATTTTTAAATTTTTCAAAGATTTTATTTATTTGTGTGTGTGTGTGTGTCTGTGAGTGTGAGTGAGAGTGGACAAGCAGGGTAAGCAGCAGGCAGAGGGAGAAGCAGTCTCCTGCTAAGCAAGGAGCCCAGTGAGGGGGCTCTGTCCCAGGACCCTGGGACCATGACCTGAGCTGAAGGGAGACACTTACCTGACTGAGTCACCCAGGTATCCCTATCCTACTTTCATTTTTGATCTACAAAAATGACACTATACTACATACTTTTATCTATTGCTATAATCATTTCTTGATAATTCATTAGTTAGATAAGACTTTTAGCCTTTATAGCTAAGACATAAACTAAAACTGAAGCATAATTTTAATATGTATATATGCATATATTTATATTTACTGGTTTTCTTTTTAATGTTAGTTAGGTCTGGTGAACTTAGCTTTTCAAGTTTTGTTGTCCAAAAATTTTCTGCAGTTTCCTCTTAACATTTCTTTACCATTTTGGGCTTTTGATGAAATTACTGTTTTTAAATGACGTTAATTTTAAATTTATTCAGAATTGTTCACGTAGAGTAGTAGAACACTCTACTAGTTCTTTTATTTTCATTAAGCCTCTCTCTCTCTCTCTCTCTCTCTCTCTCTCTCTCTCTCTCTCTCTCTCCTTTTAAACAGAACACTCTAAGACCAATTAAGGTGTTTAATCTTAACTCTCAAGGAACTCATTCTGGAGTAAATTTGTCTGTGTAGAAACTTTTTCTGACTTATGACCCAAATGAATGTCTTGATAATCTGTAGGAAGGTGACTGGTTTTGACATCAAAGTCACCTTCTTACATAGCTGCCTTCTTCATTAGGGCAAAAGAGCTTGCTTTCCATACTGAGCTTTTTGAGTCAGATTCTCTCTTTCTTGTTAAGCTGCTTTTGTGGTATTCTTACTTTTAGCACATTTGGAACTTCTGAAGTTTCTTTTGGGTTATATTAGACTTTTCTTTTCTCCACAAGTAGGTCATCACTGCTGTTAACTGGGTCTGTTCCTGCATAAGTGAAAGGATGGTTAAAATTCCAGAATCTGCTGTTTTGTGTGTTGACAGTTCTCATTGAGTTTCTATAGAATTTTATCAAGTCACAGCTATGGTTGATGAAGGAGGAAAAGATAGAGTAGAGGGCAACTTTCTCAAAACAACTATCAAGTAGTTATTCCTTATTTCATTAATTTTCCCGGGATATGTGATTAGCAATAGCAAAGGACATAAAAACCCCTTTGTATTTAATATGTCTCATGATGTTTATTGATTAATGACTTTTTTTTTTAGTGTAAACTTTGTGTATGGTGGAGTTAAGCAGTGTATCCTTGGAGGGATACATCTGCTCTTAAATAAATTGCACCCAGAGTAGAGGTAATGACTGAGGCTGGTGATCAGAGGTAGAAGCTCCCAGAGCCAGGCTGAGAGCTACCTTCATAGAGAATCTCTAATGGATTGTATTTACATACAGTTTTTACTTTTGTAGACTTTGCTCCATAGCAGCTGATATCAAGGAAGGAATATTAAGGAAAGATGGTGGTTCCTCTTCAGAATAACTTAGTGGGCTCTGGGCTGGCCATAGTGCTCATGTTGTGCTCCATTACATGGCTTATTCTGCCACTAGGTGGAATACCTACCTACTGTGGTTGCCTCTAACACACATATATAAGAAGTAACTAACTAGAGATCATGGTCAAATAATGAAATGAAACGTGGTTTTTAAAAATATTTTATTTATAGGGGTGCCTAGGTGGCTCAGTGGGTTAAGCCTCTGCCTTTATCGGGCTCCTTGCTCAGCAGAGAGCAAGGATCTGCCTTCTTGTGATCTTTCTCTCTGTCAAATAAACAAATAAAATATTCAAAAAATATTTTATTTATGTATTTGTGGAGCGCCTGGGTGGCTCAGTCAGTTAAGCATCTGCCTTCAGCTCAGGTCATGATCCCAGGATCCTGGGATTAAACACTGCATTGGGCCCCCTGCTCAGCGGGGAGTCGACTTTTCCCTCTCCTCCTGCCACTCCTCCTGCTTGTGTTCTATCACTCTCTGTCTGTCAAATAAATAAATAAAATCTCTAAAAAAATATTAATTTATTTGAGAAAGCACGCTCAAGCAGGGTGAAGAGCAGGATGGGAGGAAGAGGGACAAGGAGACTCTACATGAACACAGAGCCCTACATGGAGCTCAATCCCAGGACCCTGAGCTGAAACCAAGAGTCAGATGCTTAACTGACTGAGCCACCCAGGTGCCCCAAAATGAAATATTGAATAAATATTTATTTCAAGTTGACATTAGGAATTGTCTCAGCTTGACATATCTGTTTGGATTAGTTATAAATACTCATAAACTCTAGACATTTTTTAACGTGGAATTTTCACTAGTCATATAAATTTTTCAATATTTATTATTCGTCTGATACCCTTATGTATTAGTTTTCTGTTTTTTTGATAACACATTACCACAAATTTAGTGGGTAAAAACACAGATACTTATTATCTCACGGTTTCCGTGAGTCAGGAATCTAGGCATATCTTGGCTGCATCTTCTGCCCGGGGTCTTTCAAGGGCTGTAGTCAAGATATGCCAGGGCTGTGGTCTTATCATAGGCTTGACTTGGGAAGGATCTCCTTCCAAGTTCACTCAGGTAGATATATTTTTTTAAGCATATAACTTCAAGTATTTAACTTAGCATTAATAAGCCTTGACTTTATTCATCTTTATATTAATCTATCATTACCAAGTTACCACTAATTTTCTCTGTGATTTAGAACACTTAACCATCTTTAGTAAACCATTTTCTGTATTTTGTGTACAAAACTGTATATAAACTACAATATTACATAAAGTTTTAAAAGCCTAAAAACGTTAGGGATGCCTGGGTGGCTTAGTTGGTTAAGCGACTGCCTTCAGCTCAGGTCATGATCCCGGAGACCCTGGATCGAGTCCCACATTGGGCTCCCTGCTCGGCGGGAAGCCTGCTTCTCCCCCTGCTTGTGTTCCCTCTCTGACTGTGTTTCTCTCTGTAAAAAAAAAAAAATAAATCTTTAAAAGCCTAAAAACGTTAAATATTAATAGATATTGTGGTCAGGATTGTTAGGTAAAAATCATTAGATAAAACCCAGAATTCAATAATTAACTGTATCAAAGAGCCATTCTGAGAGGGAATTGATTTGGCAAGTTAGGGGGACCCTGGTGATTTTGACCAAATTGGTCAAAGATTGGTTTCAGTGGTGGGGACAAAATTCAAGATGGAGTGGGATAAAAATAACGAGCAGGTAAAAAAAATAAAAAAATAAAAACATTTTAAAGGAGTTTTGCAGTCAAAGGGAACAGAGAATTGGGGCCGTAAGTGGAGGAGGACATAGGATTTAGAGAGGGTTTTATTTTTAATTTTTAAAATGACAAATACTGTGGCATGTTCAAATGCTGATGATAGTGATGCAGGGGAGACAAGAAAATGATTTGGAGAGAGAATGTTTATTAGGGGGCAGAGTCTTATTGGGAGAGTCTTTGCAAAGGGATCTGTTGTCAAATGGAAGAACTGGCCTCAGGAAATTCAGGAATGGTTAATTTTACTGTTTAACAGCTGATGGGAAGGTGGTATTTTTTTTCTGATGTCTCAGTTTTCCTAATGAAAAAAGATATTAGCCCAGAGAGAGAAGATTAGAGGAGATATGGTAGGAATTTTGCACGGTGCTAAATATGTACTTAAATAGATACTTTTTGTCTTGAATTTAAAGTGAGAACCGGTTAGCATGGTTGATTATTTTTCTTCAATAGGTATAGAATAAGCAGAGTTGGATTTAACCAGAATTGTTATATTCCTTAAAAAACAAAACAAAACAAAAAACAGTGAGAGAGTGTGTAGAGAGATCGATTATCATGATGAACTGTTGGAGGTCACTGAGATAAAGTGGGAAGTAAGATTGAATGGATTAATAAATAGTTAAAAAGTAGATGGTATCAGTAGTATAGTGATTTTGCTGGGGGTGATGCTGTTGCCGTGGGGATTACTAGAGAGAGCCATGACTTAGGAGTGTGGAGCTTGGCATATTTTAAGTCAACATTTCACCATATTGCAGCCGTTGCTCATGATCAAGTACAGAATATGACTGTGGAGGCATAACTAAGGCAGAAATCAAAATTGTTGGAAGTGAATAAATTGAAGAAAGGAGAATCCATATTGTTGAATGGATTGTCTCTAGGGACATAGAAATCACCAAGAAGGATGACTGACTATTAGTGGAGGTAAGGAGTATTATCAATGAAGTAGTAAGCTCAGGTACTAAAACTTTCTGAAAATTTTTCCTCCCCCAGACATCATCAAATTAAAAATAAGCTTTTTAACTAAGATAAATACATCTTTATTAAGAAGAACATAGGTAAGGGGCACCTGTGTGGCTCAGTCTGTTAAGCATCTGCCTTTGACTCAGGTCATGATCCCAGGATCCTGGGATCAAGTCCCATATTGGGCTCCCTGCTTAATGGGGAGCCTGCTTCTCCCTCTCCCTCTTCCTGATGCTCCCCTTGCTTGTGCTCTCTCTCTCTCTGTCAAATAAATAAATCAAATCTTTAAAAAATTTTTAAATGAAAGAAAAACATAGGTAATACATAAAATTAGAACTAAAGGAAAATAGTCCATATTTTTACCATTATAGATATTGTCCATCTGTATTTTGGTGTATATCCTTAGACTTCCCTCTATCCATACAAAAATAATCTATAAAAATTATGTAAGGTCATACAAAAGTTATTTAGTATTTTGCTTTTTAAAATTAACCAGGGATAGCAGCAAATAACTGCAAATATATAGAGAGATACAGCATTTTTACTTGCTGCTATGGTATTTGAGGATATGGTCCATTATTTATTTAACTACTCTGTGTTTTACTATTGCTCTATAACAAATAACCTGAAACTTGGTGTTATTAAACAATAGTAATCATGTATTATTTTTCATGATTTCCTTTCAGGAATTTGGAAAGAGCTTGCCTGGCCATTTCTCTCTAATAGCCTCTCATGCAGTTGAGACTGGAGAATCAGTCCACTTCTGAGGTGGTTCACTCATGTGGCTGGCAGGTTGGGTCTAGGTTTGTCTCCACATGGACCTTTCCTGGGGTCTTCTTGAGTGTCTTTATGTCGTGGTAGCTGGTTTCTCCCAGAAGGAATGGCATACCAGAAACGACAGTGCCTTTTATGATCTATCTGCAAAGTCTCTCATTTTCCCTTGTAACATACTCTGATGGTTGCAAAAGCCAACCCTAACCCACTGTAGGAACCAACTAGTCAAGAGCATAAATCACCAGGTTCATCTTGGGGTCTGGCTACCACAACCACCCTTCTATTGGTAGTCATTTAACTTATTTGCAATTATGAATATTATTATATATATAATTCTTGTGCCATTAAGTATTACCATATAGTTCCAGAAGTAAAGTTACTCTGTTAAAGAATAATTATATTTAAAATTTTGTGTTACCAAATTTCTCTTCAGAAAGGTTATACCTATTTAATTTCTATATATGTCCACAAGAGTACATTTCCCTTACCCTGACCAATAATTGGTGTTCTTAATTATTTTAATCTTTACCAATATGATAGATTTTTTTAAAATTTAAATTCAGTTAGCCAACATGTAGTACATCATTAGTTTCAGATGCAGTATTCAGTGATTCATCATTTGTGTCTAACACGCAGTGCTCATTACATCACATGCCCTCCATTTTAACGTCATTACCACTTACCCCATCCCTCCACCCACCTCCCCTTCCACAACCCTCAGTTTGTTTCCCAGAGTCAAGAGTTTCTCATGGTTTTTCTTTCTCTCTGATTTCTTCCCATTCAGTTTTCCCTCCCTTCCCCTATGAGCCTCTACGCTATTTCTTACATTCCACATATAAGTGAAACCCTATGATAATTGTCTTTCTGTGATTGACTTATTTCACTTAGCATAATACCTTCCAGTTCTATCCACTTCAGTGTAAATAGTAGGTATTCATCCTTTCTGATGGCTGAGTAATATTCCATCACATATATATGAGCCACATATTCTTTATCCATTCATCTGTTGAGTGACATCTTGGCTCCTTCCACAGTTTGGCTGTTGTGGACATTGCTGCTGTGAACATTGGGGTGTAGGTGCTCCTTCTTTTCACTACATCTGTATCTTGGGGATAAATAACCCAGTAGTGCAATTGCTGAATCGTAGGATAGCTCTATTTTAACTTATTGTGCAACCTCCATACTGTTTTCCAGTGTGGCTGTCCCCGCTTGCATTCCCACCAGCAGTGTAAGATGTTTTATTTAGATATTTACCTTGTATCTGTATAATTATTGAGATTGAACAATTTCCTTGTGTTTTTTGGCCCACTGCCTTTCTCCTTTCTTGTGTATATGGACTGTACATGGTGTATGTCCATTTTTACAATTTGTGTTGACTTTTTTCCCTTAAGAATATTTATTCATTTAAGAGAGGGAGAGAATTGGGGAAGAGAGGCAGAAGGAGAGGAAGAGAGAGAATCCTAAGTAGCCTCCCCATGCCCAGCAGAGAGCCCAACATAGGACTCAATTCTTACAACCCTGAGTTGATAACCTAAGCTGAAATCAAGAGTTGGGTGCTGTTAAGCACTGGGTGACTGAGCCACCCAGGGACCCCTCAAGATTATTTCTAAGATAGCATTCTTTTGTTGTGAAATTTAGGTGTTTTCCTCCCAGCTTACTTTTTGTATTTTTTATTTTTAGCCTTACAGAAATTTTTGATGTTCATTGTAGTTAAATTTATTTTCTTCCTTTATCATTGCTTTGGAAGGTGAACCCTACCAGAAGATTGTAAACACGATCTTGTGTATTTTTTCTAACACTCTTGTAGTTTTATTGTTGTGATTTGTTTATTTGTATAGATATTCAGTTCTTTAAGAATTTACTTTTGAGTTTGGTATAAAGTTAAAATTTAAACCTTTTATTAAGTAACCAGTTGTTGCTGTGCTAGTTTTTTTTCTTCACTATGGCTGTTAGTTTTTCTGCTCTGTATCCATTCTCCCTAACTTTTATTCTGATAGAACTCCAAGTTTATTCAGTGCCCTACCTTCCAGAAAGTAGCCATGTACTGTCACCATGCCCATACCTAGGGGGTGAGTCCTAATTGAGCCAAACCAATCATGGTGGTCCCACTCCTCTTCCAATGATTAAGTTAAGGATGGATATTTAATAAGAGCTTCTGAGAAGGTGTGCTTTATTTTTAAAAGATCTAAGGGGTGAATGGTATTTGCTTTCTGCCTCTGGTGCAGTGCTGTAGCCATCAATTGACTACTATAAGGGAAGCCAGCTTGGGAAAAATGCTAATCCACCTGGGAGAGTAAAAAGATGAAAGGACCTAGGTCTTAGAGATCGTCCTGGAGATTTTGAATTAACATACCTCATGACCATGTTAACTCAGGCTTTCCTGTTAAGTGAGATGCTAAATTTCCTCATTGTTAAAGTCTCATTGCGTTAGATTTTATGCTACCTGCAGCCAAAAGCAGCCTGACTGGTCCACCTATTGATAATGAAATGCAGTACCATACCATTTATTTAATAATGCTTTATACTAGGTTTCACTATCTAGAAAAACTTAAGAATTGAATTAGTACTTATAACTTTACTTTTGTTTTTTGGGGTTTTTTTGAACTAGGCTTCATACCCAGTGTGGAGCCCAACATGGGACTTAAACTCAAGATCCTGAGATCAAGACCTGAGCTGAGATTAAGAGTTAGACACTTAACTGACTGAGCCACCCAGCACCCCTCTCTGCTTTCTCTTTGATTTTATCTGTCAAGTGCATTTTTAAAAAAGATTTTATTTATTTATTTGACAGACAGAGAGATCACAAGTAGGCAGAGAGGCAGGCAGAGAGAGAGGAAGAAGCAGGCTTCCTGCCGAGCAGAGAGCTTGATGCGGGCCTCGATCCCAGGACCCTGAGATCATGACCTGAGTCAAAGGCAGAGGCTTTAACCCACTGAGCCACCCAGGCGCCCTGTCAAGTGTATTTTTATCTCTTGTTTGTATTTAGAATATTTCTTAATCACTGTGTTAAAATACAGACTTGCCTATTTTAGGATGATATGTAGTCGGCTTTATCAAGATATAATTTACATACCATACAGCTAATCAATTTAAGGTGTATAACCATTGGTTTTTAGTATGTTCATGGACAACTATCACCAGTTATATCACTTCCCGAAGGAAACCATGTACTGATAAGTAGTCACTTCCAACACTCCCACCCTGGCCACTACATAGCCCTAAGCAATTACCAATCTATGTCTGTATGGAGGTACTTACTTTGGGCATTCCTAGAAATGCAATCATATAAAATGCAGTCCTTTGTGACCAGCTTATTTCATTTATTTTTAAGGTTCATCTGTGTTATGCATATATCAGTGCTTCATTTCTTTATATGGCCAAATTAATATTCCACTGTATGAGTATACCCTGTTTTGTTTATTCATTCATTAACTGCAGGACATTTAGGTTGTTGGCATCTTTTGGCTATTATGAATCATGCTGTTATAAATATTTGTGTACATGTTTTTGGGTGAACAAATGTTTTCATTTCTTTGGATTATATATATCTGGGGGTAGAGTTGCTGAGTCATATGGTAACTATGTTTAATCACTTGAGGAACTGTGAGATGATTTTTCAAAATGGTGGTACAGTTTTACACTCCTGTGTCAGCAGTGTTTTAGACTTTCAGTAGCACCACATAATTTGGGCTTTTTTTGAGTTAAGCAGAGAACTGGAGTTTATGTGTGTAAAATATACATAACAGTAAATTTACCATTTTAATCATTCATAAGTACAGTTCTGTAACATTAAGTGCATTGTTGTGAAACCATCCCCACCATCATCCACTTAACACAAGTTTTTTTCATCTTCTCAAACTGAAACCCCATACCCATTAAACACTAACCCCGCATTCTCCTCTCCCTGCAGCCCCTGGCAATCATCATTCTAATTTCTGACACTAGCTAGGTACCTTTTGCAAGTAGAATCATGCAGTATTTGTTCTTTCCTGACTGGCACATTTCCCTGGTATAATATCCTCAAGAGAATGCTTTTTTTAAAGAGGTTATTATTAAGTAGTCTCCATAACCAAACATGTGGCTTGAACTCACATTCCTAAGATCAAGAGTCTCATGCTCCACCAGCCAAGCCAGCCAGGTGCCCAAAGAACCTGAGTTTTTTTAAAGGCAGTGTTTGATATCTTTTATGAACTTATTTTATATTTTCTATATACCATTCTGCCATGTCTTTAAAAAAATTTTTTTAGTATATATAATACTATTTATCTTTTCCCCTCTAAAGATTTTGAAATTGAAGTTCTATTTTTAATTCTGTTGTTCCTTTTATAATTCTCTTTATGTCCTATGTGTCTGTGTATTATTTGTATAAGAGAGGATTTCAGATACAATTATTACTACTAAATTATTGTCTTTATATAATGTAAAACACATTTTTTAAGAGATTATTTTATTTATTTATTTGACAGAGAGATCACAAGTAGGCGGAGAGGCAGGCAAAGAGAGGAGGAAGCAGGCTCCCTGCTTGAGCAGAGAGCTAGATGCTGGCCTCTCTATCCCAGGACCCTGAGATCATGACCTGAGTGGAAGGCATAGGCTTTATTTAACCCACTGAGCCACCCAGGTGCCCAAACACATTATTTTTTAAAGGCATAGTCCCTGGAATCACACTGCCTGTTTGAATCTCAGCTCTGCCACTTACCAGCTGTGTGGCTTCATTGAAATTACTTAATCTTTCTGAGTCTCCATTGTCTCATTTGTGACATCAGGATAATCATATTACCTGCCTCATTGCTATGATTAAGTAACTAATATACTTAATGCACTTAGAGCATTACCTGGCACATAATAGTACTAGGTAAGAGCTTGCTGCTATTATTATTAAATATAAATGTTATTGACATTTATATTTCATTTTATAAGCATGTTGATTTATTCTTTTTGACTACTTTTGTTGTTTTTTCCTTACTATCAGTATTTTTATTATAAATTCTGTCTCGAAGTCTTACTATCATGTTTAAATCCTGTTTTTTTCAGGCATGATCTGCCTTACTTGCCACTGTATTTTTTGTTCCTTTGTTTTCAGTCCCTAGAACATTGTTTGGCACATAACAGTTGGCTCAGTAAAGATTTAATGTGTGTAGAGCCCTTGCATATCTGTTAAGCTCTGGTAAAAATATGGGCTAGAGGGAGACTGCATGGCAGGAAGAGGAAGAAAAGGCTTCCTTCCTTGTCTTTTTGTCTTGTGTGCTTTCCGTCATCCTTGCAGTGTTTCTTCACAGCAGCACTTCCTTCTCATAGCTATACCTTGTCCATTTTGCAGTTTTTCTGACATTCTTAGTACTAGCCTAGTGAAGCCTATGTCAGAAATGTCAGCACCACAAGCCACTTGGCTCCCACTCCTCAAGAGTTCTTTATGCCAGCCCCACGGGGCTCTTCCTTCAGGGACACCAGCATCAGCCAAACAGCTCCCTCCTGCTACAAAATCTCAAAACTTTCAGTATGCTGAAGCATTTATGATATGCTAAGAAAATAACATTGCGTCTACCAGAAATAATGGTTACATTTGTCAAAAGCATTCTATTAGTAAGGAGTTGAATTTAGAATCTTAATTTTACTTTTTCTTCATTGTTGAGGTTCATTAGAGTATATTTACCTTGAGAATAGGTTCTTCTTTCACTCAGAAGATCTTTCTTCCTTCTCTGAACTCTGTAGTTCTCTGAACTATGAATCTATTGTAATAGTTTCCTTTTTCTGCTATAACAAGTTACCACACAGATAGTAGCTTAAAACAACACAGATTTGTTATCTCAGAGTTCTAGAGGACAGGAAGTTCAAAAATGGGTCTTATGAATTAAAGTGTCAGCAAGGTGCCTTCTTTCATGGGGATTTCTAGAGGGAAACCATTCCTTGCCGTGTCCAGTTTCTAGAGACTGCCTACTTTCCTTGGCTTATGGTCACATCAGTCCAACCTGTACTTTCACCATCACATCTCTTCTCTCTCTTGCCTTCCTCTTACAAGGGGCCTTGTGATTACATTAGGTCCACCTAGGAAATCCAGGATAATCTCATCTGAGGATCTTTAACTTAATCACATCTGCAGAGCCCTGTTTGCCATGTTAAGTTAACAGCAGGCTTTGAGGGAAGAACAGGGGCATCTTTGGGGTTCCATTTTTCTGTTTACTCTGTCTTTTTATTTAGAATCTTTAAGTGTCAGAGCTGGAAGGGACACAGGATGATAACTTGTCCAATCCCTTTATTTAATACTGGAGGAAACTGACTGAAACAAATGAAGGTTGTTTGCCTCTGAACTTATTTTAAGGTTAGGAAGAAGGCCTTATTCATGTTTTGTATGCTTAAATATACTTAGAAAAATACCGTGAACATTTTAAGTACTCAGTAACTATTACCTGATTGAATAAAAAGTTAGAGATGGAAACCAGATATATCTGGTCTCTAATTCTTTCATTTTAAGTTAGTGCTAAAGCAAGTTTATTAAATAACAAGTAGATAAATCACTGTTGTTCAAGAAAAAAACTTTGATTTTTTTAATGATCGATTTTCTTTGTTAATATACTAATTAGTTTATATAGAATCTGATTTATTATTAAATGTGTTTAGGTATATTAGGTATGATCCTTGAAATAAAGTATACCTGAAGCATAATGTTAGATTCTTTTCTTACTTACATCAATGTGGTTGTCCATTGGCTGTATATGTGTATACATGTCTGATTTGAAACTTGTATGTTACACAAGTTTCTGTAAACACTAAGACTGCATAAATCTGTTTTTATTTTGTCTACTAATGTGGTACATGTAGAGTGCTTATTACAAATGTAAAAATGGACCTCGATGTAAAAGTGCCAAATAACTGGTAATGGTTGTTATCATATTGTCATTCTCTCAGTGAGCAAAAGGTTAATTATAAGTCAACTTTAGAATGCTTTCATTATAATATACTTATGGGTGAAAACATAATCTGACTTCTGTTTTCTTGGCAGCAACTTGAATTGGTGGAACCAAGTGGCTGGATTCATGTCCCCTTAACTGATAATCATAAGAAGCCAACTCGCACATTCATGATACAGATTGCAGTTCTAGCCAATCACCAAAATGGAAGAGACACCCACATGAGACAAATTAAAATATACACACCAGTGGAAGAGAGCTCCATTGGTAAATTTCCTAGATGTACAACAATCGATTTCATGATGTACCGTTCAATAAGGTGACCTTAACACAGAACAAAAGTTATTCAACATATCTCTGTTTATCTTATCAGTAAATATCATATCTGGAATCTTTATTAAAAACATCAGTTATTTTGCAATTTTGTATTCATTGAAGAGTATTTTATTGTAACTTTAATAAATAGATTTTGGGTCATATAATTTTTATTTCTTTAACATAATAAAGCTCACATATTTTCCATTATTAAAAAAGGATTTGAAATGAATCATTAAATTTTTCATTATATCAAAATGAAGACAATTGAATTGAAAATTTTAAGAGCTAACATAATTTTTTTACCAACTCACTGATTATTTCGTATGGTGAATGTCCATTAGAGTAATGGTTTATTACATGTTTGGGAATAATACTATGTTTTATCAATAGATGCTACCTTTAATAGACCAAAATTATTCTTCTTCTTTTTTTCTTTCTAGAGGAAGCTTATTTTAATACTGGGCTATCAGAATAGGCTTAGCATTAGGTGTCTTATGAGAACCATTCTCATTTGGAGAACATAGTCACTTATGTTGTAATTACTTCCATGAAATACGTTTAATCACAGGGTTCTCTATGTCCTGATACTGGGTCAGAGATTACCGGTATCATCTGCTATTTATCCCAGTTCTAGTGCTGCTCATAGAAGAGTTCAATTCACATTTATGTCTGACACTGAAGCATTCTTTGAAGAATGCTTTATGTGTCTCACAAAAAATTTTAAAATGTATGAGATTGTTCTTTGTATATAAAAATATTTTAAAGGAGCATAATAAAGTTTTCATTCTTTTTTTTATTTGAATTATATATAATGTTATATTTGTTTCAGGTGTATAACAAAGTGATTTAACAATTCTGTATGTTATTTGGTGCTCACCAGGATGAGTGTGGTCACCATACAAAGTTATTGCAATGTTATTGACAGTTTTGTCTATGCTGTACTTTTTATCTCCAGGACTTACTTATTTTATAACTGCAAGTTTGGATCTCTTAATCCCCTTCACCTATTTCACCTATTTCACCTATCGCCCTAATCCCCTTCCCTCTGGCAACCACCAGTTCTCTATATTTAAAAGTTTGTTTTGTTTTGTAGACTACACATGTAAATGAAATCAGATGGTCTTTGTTTTTCTCTGTCTGACTTACTTCACGTAGTATAGTATCCTTTAGGTCCCTCCATATTGTGAATGGCAAGATCTCATTCTTTTTTATGGCTAACATTCCATTCTATGTATTTATATAGCACATCTTATTTATTCATCTGCCGATGGGCACTTGGATTGCTTCCATATCTTAGCTATTGTTAATAAGGCTGCTTTAAAACATAGGGATGCATATATCTTTTTGAATTAGTGCTTTTCTTTTCTTTGGGTAAATACTCAGTAGTGGAATTGCTAGATCATATGGTAGTTCTATTTCTTTTTTTTTTTTTTTTAAGATTTTATCTATTTATTTGAGACAGAGAGTGAGAGAGAGAATATGAGTATGGAGTAGGGGCAGAGGGACAGTGAGAAACAGACTCCCCACTGAGTAAGGAGCCCAACAGGGGGCCCAATCGTAGAGCCTGAGATTATGACCTGAGCAGAAGGCAGATGCTTAACAGATTGAGCCACTCAGGCACCCCATGGTAGTTCTATTTTTAATTTTTGAGGATCCTCCATATTTCCTGGAGTGGTTGCATCAATTTACATTTCCACCAACAATGCATAAGGGTTCCCTTTTTTCCATATCCTTGTCAACACTTGTTATTTCTTGTCTTTTTGATAATAGACATTCTGACAGGTGTGAAGTGATATCTCACTGTGGTTTTGATTTGCATTTTCTGGGTGATTAGTGATGTTGAGCATCTTTTCCTATAACTGTTGGTTATCTGTATGTCTTTGGAAAAATTTCTATCCAGGCCCTTTTCTTTTTTTTTTTTTTTTTAAGATTTTATGTACTTAAGCATGATAGAGAGCAAGGGCACCGGCAGAGGGAGGGACACACAGACTTCCCACTGAGCAGGGAGCCCAACGCATGCCTCCATCCCAGGACCCTGGGATCATGACCTGAGCCAAAGGCAGACACTTAACCTGACTGAGCCACCCAGGTGCCCCTTTGCCTATTTTTTAATCGGATTGTTTTTGGGGTTTTTTTTGGCATTGGCTGTATAACTTCTTTTTATACTGTGGATATTAACTCCTTATTGGATAGATCATGTGCAAATATCTTCTCTCATTCAGTAGATTGCCCTTTTGTTTTATTGCTGGTTCCTTATCTGTGTGAAAGCTTTTTATTTTGATATAGTCCTAATATTTTATTTTTGCTTTTGTTTCCCTTGCCTAAGCAGAAAAATCCATATATGTGTTGCTAAGGCCAATGTCCCACAGATTGCTGCCTGTGTTTTCTTTTAGGAGTTTTATGGTTTCAGGTCTCACATTTATGTCTTTAATCCACTGAACAGTAAAGTTTAGAAAATAATTATTTGTATGCTTTATTCTGGCAAGGAGTACTAATTTACATGGATACTCTAACAAAGGGCTTCACTTTTTTATCACTCAGTAGAATCTCTGTTGTTCTATGAGTTCCACAAAGACTTTTATTGTTCTTCTCATTTTGTTTCTTTGAAGTATGCATGGTAGGTGATCTATAGGGTCACCAAAACATCTGTAACTGAGCCTTCCTTTGAGATAAGCAAATTAATCCAAAGATAGATGTGGTATGCTGGAAATGGTGGAAGAGAGGAAAACACATGGATAGGAATTAAAAGAAAAGGAGAGTGGGGCACCTTGGTGGCTCATTCGGTTAAGCGTCTCTTGATCCCAGCTCAGGTCTTGGTCTCAGGGCTCCATGCTGGGTGTGGAACCTACTTAAAAACAACAAAAAAGAAAAGGAGAGAATCAAGAAAATAATAGCAGTATTCACTAGGTACTGTACTGAATGTTTTGCTTTAGTCTGATAAGGAAAACATTCGTGTAAACATAGGTCTTACAATAATAGAGAAATTGATAAAAAGTAGAGAAGGCTATATTAGTAATAATGTTAGTACTTGCTAACTGCCTTTTAAAATTTTGCTTAAAAGAAACAAGGAAGAAGACTAATGATCATTACATGACCCTCTTTGTTATCTCCTACTATTAGTTTCCTAAAAGGCCCCTAATCAGGAGGGATTAAGAAGAGTGTTGAGAAAATCAGTATGTTTTCTATTTCTACTCTATTCTCTCTTTCTTTTATGCCAGCAGGTGGGCCACCTTAATTAGGCTGGGGAAAACTTGGTAGCTGAGGATTGTGGAGATAATGGTTCCCTTTTTATAAGGATTATTTAAAACACAGATAGACCATGTATTATAATATTGACAAAGCATATTATCTGAAGTAGTTGCATTTCTCTTTTAAAAATGCAAATAATATGCCTGACAAAGGATTTGTATCTAGAATATATAAAGAATTTTTACAACTCAACAATAAGAACACACATCAATAAAAGAAGCAAAAATTTGAATAGCCACTTTACCACAGAAGATATAGAATTGGCAAATGAACATGTAAAAAGATGCTCAGCTTCACTTGACATTAGTGAAATACAAAGTAAAACCACAATGAGATACCATTTCACAGCTGCTAGACTGGCTAGAATTACAGACAATTGCAAGCATTGGCAAAGATGTGGAGGAACTAGACTTCACACTGATCGTGAAGTTGTATTTAATGTATAACCACTTTGAAAAACAGTTCAGTGATTTCTTTTTCTTTTTTAAGATTTTATTTATTTATTTGACAGAGAGAGAGATCACAAGTAGGCAGAGAAGCAGGGAGACAGAGAGAAGGAAGCAGGCTCCCTGCTGAGCAGAGAGCCCGATGCAGGCCTCGATCCCAGGACCCTGAGATCATGACCTGAGCTGAAGGAAGAGGCTTTAGCCCATTGAGCCACCCAGGCACCCAGTTCAGTGATTTCTTAACAAGTCAAACATATACCTGTCATATGATCCAGTCATTTCACTTTTTGATATTTACCCAACAGAAAAAAAGCATATGTCTATACAAAGAATATACATAGCTTTATTTGTAATGCCTGAAAACTGGAACCAACCCAAATATTGATCAGTAGGAGCATAGATGAACAAGTAGTCATATATACATATAATAGAATACTGTACTCAGCAATAAAGACGAACAGTTAGTACATGCAACATGGATAGACTTTCATAAGAATTATGCTGAGAGAAAGAAGCCATACAAAGAGTACATACTCTTTGATCTTTTTTTTCATTCAAGAAAATACGCACAAATCAAATGACAGAAAGCAGATTCATGGTTGTATGGGATGGGGAGTAGGGAGAAGTAAGGACATATGGACTATTTGAGGGAATGGTAGAAATGTTCATTGATCTGATTGTGGTACTGGTTTCACAGGTTTATACATATGCCAAAATTTATCAAATTATACACTTTATGTGCAGTTTATTGCATGTCAATTATACCTCAATAAAGCTGATTTAAAAATAGCATATTCTACCTCTTTCACATAGTAATCATTCAAAGGTGCTAGATTTGAAGTAGTTCTATGCCTTACTGAAAGGATTGGACAATAAAAAACTAAGAATGAAGGGTCATTTGAATAGTTAATGAAACAGTGAGAGCAAATTCACTCATTCGTAATCAGTATATGTTTTTGCGTACTGGACAAATTGTGCGGTTATAAGATTTAAATCTTTAAATTTCACATGTGAACTAAATGTAAGATACTTTGAAAATCAGTTTATTAGCTGGGGAAATACTGTCATAAGAAACTATAAAACTGGATTTTTAAAATACAGTGTTTCCAAACACTAAGATGTATACCTGAAACTAATGTAACACTGTGTGTCAACTATAGTCACATTAAAAAATTAATTTTAAAAATTAAAAAAATAAAATGAAATACAGCAGTTCAATGAACACTAATAAATACACAACTCTAAAAAAGACTAGTAGATATTGGGTATTAAATAAGATTTAATAAGGAGACCGAGATAAATCTGATGCAGACCTTGCTTTCCAGTTGCTTTTAGTCTACTAGGGGAAGTAATAGATCTCTCATGAGCCAAATCAGAAATTAGAGTGGTAAGATCTCTAATTGATGGCTAAAGGTGTAGAGGAAGGGAGAGTTGACTTTCTGTTCAGGAAGACAGAAATGTCAAAGAAGACATTTGTGGAGAAAGTGGAATTTTTAAAAGACGATTTGTAATACCTAGTTACTTACTTTTCAAGCCTGTTCTTGAATCCAGACTATCATTGTTTTTATGAGTAACAATTAATTTGAAACAGATGATTTATGTGTTCAGAATTAAGTGATGTTTTGTATATTTATTCTTGTTTGAAAGTTTCCAACAATTAAAACACTGACAATCTTGTGCCTTCTGATCTTTTAGCTATTATAACTACTAACTTAGTAATTAATATAATACACTAGATTAATACACCACAGCACAAATTTTTGAGTATAAAATTCTAGTGTTTTAGAAAATTGTTATTGCTCTAAAATTCTTAATAAAATTTTGGCTTGGATTCTTGGTTACTAGTTTATTTTGTCAATTACCTCTTTAAAATGATAAATTTTATAAAATGTGTTGTATTAAAGTGGTAGGGAAAATAATACTTTGTAGTTATAATTATATGTGGGCATTTTTGCCTTGAGCATCTTTTATTTTTTTATTTTTTATTTTTATTGTTACTTAAATTTTTTTTCCAGTGTTACAAGATTCATTCCCCATTCCCCACACCCAGTGCTCCATGCAATAGGTGCCCTCAGTACCCACCACCAGGCTCTCGCATCCCCCCACCCCCTCCCTCCAAGTCCCTCAGTTTGTTTCTGTGTCCAAAGTCTCTGTTGTTTCGTTTCTCTCCCTGGATTACCCTACTTCCCATTTACTTTCTTTCTACTGTCCTCTAGGTTACCCCTTATGCATCGCAAGTAAGTGAAACCATGTGATTGATACTTGACTTTCTCTACTTGGCTTATTTCACTCAGCATAATATCTTCCAGTCCAGTCCAAATTGCTACAAAAGTTGGATATTCATCCTTTCTGATGGAGGCATAGTATTCCATTGTATATATGTACCACATCTTCTTTAGCTTTGAGCATCTTTTAAACCAAGATTATCTTCTTTTACCCACATCTTTTTGGCTTTCGCCACTTCTACTGTGAGTCCCTAGGTGAAAGTACCCTCTGTTTCATCTGTGGCTAATCCCATTAGCATCGTTTGTCTTCTCTTGTCCATTCTGATGACTAGAACCAGCTTACTATTTTGTACATATAGGCAAAATTACAATTGGACCAATTTAAAAGTGTTCTACTTATGAAACCTTTTTCTCGGTGATTTTTTTTTTTTAAGATTTTTTTTATTTATTTGACAGAGAGAAACACAGCCAGAGAGGGAACACAAGCAGGGGGAGTGAGATAGAGAGAAGCAGGCTTCCCGCCGAGCAGGGAGCCCGATGTGGGACTCGATCCTGGGTCTTCAGGATCATGACCTGAACCGAAGGCAGTTGCTTAACCAATTGAGCCACCCAGGTACCCCTCGGTGAATTTTTAATTTAGGAAATGATATTTCACCTCATGTATTATTGAAGCCCTAGCATTTACCCTGTCAGTTGCTATAATTACTGTATTTGTGGCCATCAGTTTTCTACTGATGCAGTTCAGTTATCATCATAAGATATTCTTCCACTTTGCATTTGCTTTTCTGATGTTGAGAGTAAATTATGATTCTCTCGCTGTGGTCCTAGAAGTAATTTCCCAAACTGTTTTTATAGACTTTATTCTAAGACTGGCTTTTCTCTTTACCCTGGCATTCATCTATAGCTGGAGATCCAGATTTTAACAGATCATTTCCTGTTATTACTACAGCAATATCAAAATACTGATCACTTACCAAGAAGCAAAGTATCCAAAAGACTGAAGAGAGTTCAGCCAGCTGTTTGTTTTTCAACTGTTAAAATTTGTAAGAATCACATGTTAAATGGATATAGCTGCAAAATGAGCCAGGCGTAGCCTAGGTATGGTAGGAAGTCATCCAGCTCTTAAGTTATAACACACTCATGTGTTTATCAATGACAAAGAAAAGGAATTTTGCTATTTTAAAAGAGTGCCTATTGTTTTAGGTAGCATTCAGTAGTTGCTAGGAGATACAGGTAACCTGTTCTTTGGAAGTTTTATTTTTTTTCTAGGTCATTAGGGCTGTTCAGTAAAAAAACCATTTTTTTTTCTCTTGAAATTTCAACTATTACACTGGCAGTTGGGTATGATTTTGCCTCTCCTCCATCTTTCCATACTCAGTAAAACCAAGTTCTGCAGATTCTTGCTCCACATTAATTACCACTGTCACTTTCACTCCATTTACATCGCTCTAGGCCAATTGCAGGAAGCTCCCAGCCAGACTATTGGTCTTCAGTTTATGCTAAGATAAAATTATCCAAACAGTATTCCATCATAAGGCTTTCTATAAAATCCATATTAATTCCACATTACCTGTATAAATTTACCTATGTAAATAAACCCAAAGTCCTCTGGCATTCCTTCAAGGCCATACATCTTTCTTGCCTCTTTTATAACCTTTTCATATTCTCAGACTTTTTGCTGTAGCCCAGCAAATATGCTTGTCTGTTTTATGTACACAATTCCCTTATTCTCATTTTTACTAGTTTATAGGTAATGTCTAATGGCCTTTAACGTCACTGTTCTAACAATTGGTACTACTTTCCTAAACAAATGAGCTCAAAAGTCAATCCCTTGAATGCCTTTACTTATCTGATTTTAATCCTGTGTATTTTGGTAATTCTTTTATTCTAAATCCTCTTAGTACTTATGTATTCTGCCAGTACTATATTAACATATGAATGTCATACTGTGGATGTTGTTAACTCTTGAAGATAGACTCAGACAAGGAATGCAATTATTTGCATTATTACAATTCTCAACATATAGTAGGCATGAAGTATATATACATTGTTTTTCTCAAATTTCGTATTGACATGGTTTTATACCTTTTATCTCATTTTCACAAAATCACTGTGTCAGGGCTTTGTGTAATTATGAATACAAATCTCTGCCACGCTGACTTAAATAAGTCTTTATATTTTTTGTATATTAAAAAATCTGGAGATCCACTTTTGTTTCATTGGTGTAACAGCTTAATAACACTGGCTTTCTGAGAATTCTTAGATCATTCTTATGGTCAAAAAACAGTTGCTGTCATCCTGTCACATTGGCACTTGAGAGAGAAAGGAGAAGAGTGGCACTGGACATATCTCTCTTCTGTTATCCCCAGGAATCTCCAGTGTGCTTCTTATTGTCTTGTTGGTCAGAACGGGGTCACAGGGCTGTCTACCTGACAGGCAAACTTGTCTGGGAAGGCAGGGAGCGTGATTGTCATTGTTGCCTTAAGCATACTACCATTTTCTAGGGCAAAACACATCACCCCCCCCCCCAAAAAAAAAAACCAAAAAAAACCCCCAAACTACAAACACTTTTCTCTCTTTGAGGAAGAAGGGAGAATGGGTATGAGGTAGACAGTAAGCAGTGTCCGGCACACATAGTCTTTCTAAGCCTTGGCACTCTCCTCTGCAAATTGGAAATAATAGCAGTACTCACCTCAGAGATTTAAGTGAGATAATAAACAGAAACCTTTAACACAGTGTGTGGCAAATAGCAGTATTCAACACAAAGTAGCTGGTTTTATTATTTGATCTTTGGTTCATTTGGTTTGATCTGAGAAATCTATGGGGAAGAAAGGGCTGTTTTCCCCTCTTCCCTCGTGACTTCTGCTGGACTTGGGAAGATGACTGCTAGTTCTGCAATGCCACCTCTGTGGTAACCTGAGAACCCCTTTTTAGCATCTACCGTATACTTATACCTTGCCATGATAACATTTATGTAGAATTTCCCCACACAAAGTGAAAGGACCCCCTAAATTCCACAAATTCTTTTACAGTGGGTGGGGGCTAAGCCAACCTTTTTAATTATTAACTACATTGTCCTTTAGAGCCCATGCAAGATATCAAAACTCTTATTTCTTGCATTTTTCAAACTTACAAAAAAAAGAAAAAGAAAACATACTTCATAGAACCTTCCAGTGTTGCAAGGCAGAGTAGATGAACAGCCTGAAAGTTCTTTAAGACACGTTTCCAGAAGCAAGAAGTGAGTATCATGCTAAAAGGGAAGCTCTAGATGCACTTACAATGTCTAACTAGTTCTAAGCCAGTCTACTAGACTCTTTATAAGACTCCTGATCTAGGTCTGAATCCCTGAACTGCTTGCTGGTAGCTACTTCCTGTTGATGTCCTGTCTTGCCCCTTCAGAATTTTATGGTAAGAACTATTTTGCTAGCTCCAAACGTGTCTGTTTTCAGTTGTTCTCTCAGGCCACTGTGAGTAAGCTTTCTCTGTTTTGATCCACAGAGTAGAAGATCCTGTTCTAGACTTATCTCTAATGTCAACTGATCAAGTTAGTAATACTGTGCCAATGAAGAAGGATAAGTAGTTTGGCTTAGGATATATACTAAAGCTGGAAAGCATACATTTTATAAAGATTTACTTAGGGCGCCTGGGTGGCTCAGTTGGTTAAGCGACTGCTTTCAGCTCAGGTCATGATCCCGGAGACCCGGGATCGAGTCCTGCGTCGGGCTCCCTGCTCAGCAGGAAGCCTGCTTCTCCCTCTGTCACTCCCCCTGCTTGTGTTCCCTCTCTGGCTGTGTTTCTCTCTGTCAAATTAATAAATAAAATCTTAAAAAAAAAAAGATTTACTTAGAAGAGAATAATCCACAGTGTCCTTTTTTAATTATTATGGATACTTGATTTCTCATTTATCAAAAAAAAATGTTTACAATGCCATGATCAATTATATTACTTATAGTTCCCAGGAGAGGAGTATTGCATCTTTTTTCAAACAATCAACATGTATTGTTGACTGCCTTGAATACTGTGTAGAATACAAATGAGGAGAAAACATGTTTCTTAGAAAACTTATGGTCTAGCCGATGGTGACTAGGGACACACAGAGGCATTCACACATACTCAGTGTGAAGTATTATTGAGTAAACCAGATACCACCAATGCCTAGTGTAGTTGTAAGGTTCTTAAAGAAGAGACACACTCATGTATCCGAGGTTATCTGAAGAGGCCTCTTTCCTTGGTTCTGTACAAATTGAGAAACAGTGAAGATGAAAGCTGAAATAGTTACCTTCTTTCCTGAAGGCTGATGGATGTCTTTTGAAGTCTTAGGTAATTTGGGTTTCTAATAATGAATCCCTAAGATTCTGTCGTGGCTGGCTGCACACTGAGTGGGGCTGGATGCTCTCTCGAAGAAGGAGGATGGAACAGAACTACATATTCTCTACTGTTCTTCCCTCTATTTACAATCAGATGTTAACCTCTTTGGGGCCAGTATGACAGGCTGGAGAGAAGTCCAGAGTAAAGGAATTGAACTTCCTTCTAGTTGGGAATCATCAGGAGTGGGGAAAGAGTGTTCCTAAATTTACACTCTCATTCCAAAACGTGCAGATTTAGGTAGAGAGAGATGAAATGGGGAGGCATTTTAGGCATGGAAAATTATAGATTTATGGAGGAGTGTGGTTCTTTTCATACTATAGTACAGTGGGGTGCTAATCTGAGTAATCTGTAATATCTTTAAATTACAGGATGGATAAAGGTAGGGTAGGATGTAGTGAAAGTTTAATCTTACTCTATTAAAATGATAGTTTTATATCCATACCCTTATATAATTCTTATATTTAATGCTGTATTAAAACTTCGGAGGAGAGACAGAATGGGTAGCCCACTACCATTATTTGTAAAGGAGACTGGAATAAAACCCTTAGTTTTTGAGGTAGTTTTATATAAATTAAATTGTTTACTATTTCTCTCAGATTATCTAATATTACCTAAGATTGAACCATGGAGAAGGTTATCAGACATTTGCCTGGGGTAGATGGTGGAAATCTGTGTTTTTCCGAAGTGCGTTCTTTCGAGATTGATGCTTGTAGAATCAGTGAAACATCCACCCGATTTGGATCCATTGTTCCAGGTTCCCTCTTGTACTCCAGAGATTTAGATAATAAACGGAGTTCTTAGATAGTACACTTGTAAGCAAGACCATCAGAAATCATACACATCTCCAAATAAGGCTCTCAAGTGGCCATTACAAAAATATTTGAGTTCTTGGAATATGGCCTATGTTTTTAAACAGAATAATCATTAGTAGGAACACAACTTCATTCCTTTGGGTCCATTTCATGCTTATCTTACTTCTAATTACTTTTGGATTCAAAATAAGAAAGCCTTATTTTAAAATTGAAGAAGGCTTTGAAACAGTATTATTCATACTGTAGTTCTTTTTAAAGATGTGTCAACTGAAGCATGAGATATACTAGTGATATGAAGAAATAATACAATGTAAACAGTTTCTTGTTTTAAATAATAGTAGCCATTTCCATATACCCTATAGCTAATGAATATAATAAGAGGAAATATTATTTTAATGGGAAGATTCTGTATTTGAAAATTTTTCTTTATTATTTGTGAGCTAGAAGGAAGTCATTTGGTTGCATAGGAACTAGATGAGTACCTGAGTCCTATCTACAGTAATCTTTGGCTGATTTTGTCAGGTTGGTTTTTTTTTTTTAGGCTTTTTCCTTTTTAATTTTATGTATGAAGCATAATGTATGTACAGTAAAGTGCACCAAACATCAGCTCAATGAATTAGGTCAAGGTGGACACCTACATACATGCCAAAGATTAGAACATCTCAGTACCCCAGAAACTCTCTCTGTATCCCCTCTCAACCTCTTTTTTCTCCTCCTCTCCAAGGTTAGTCTGTACAGTGAGTTAAATGGTACAGCTGAGTTTCACTTATGTTTAATGTAATATAAATTATGTATTTATGTATATATAAAGGTAAAACATCTTTTTTGTTGGTTTTCTTCTACTCAGCATGATTTTTGTAGTATAAGCATGTTACTGCTTATAGTTGTAGTTTGTTCACTTTTCCTGGTGTGTGTATATATATAGTATTTTATTACAGAAATATACCATAATTTATTTATCCACCCTACTGTTGGTTACTGAAGTTTTCAGTTTCAGGCTGTTACAGTATTAGTGTGATGGAATTCTAGTGCTTTTCTTTTGACTCATTTTGCTTGTGCATTTCTTTTAGATACATATTTAGGAATCAAATACCTGTCTCAAAGGGTACACGCATGCTCACTTTTTGTAGATAATGCCAAATCAGTTTTCCAAGTAGATGTGCCCGTTCACATTTGGAAGCAGGGCGTAAGAATTGCTGTTACTCCATATACTCACCAAACTTGAATATTGTTGGTCTTTTTAATTTTAGCCACTTTGGTGAGTGTAACGTTATCAGAGCTTTGATTTTCCTTTCCATTAAAACTAATGATGTCAAGCTACTTTTCATATGTTTGTTGGTATTTGGATAGCCTCTTTTATAAAGTATTCTATAGTCTTTTGTTCATTCTACAAATTTATCTTAATTTTTCTTACTGATTGTAAATGTACTTCATACATTCTGGGTGTAAATAGACCCTTTGATAGTTACAAGTGACGTAATTGCCTTCTCTCACATAGTGATTTGCCTTTTCATTCTCTTAAAAAATGGATCTTTTAATGAATAGAAATTCTTATTGTAAATGTAAACCAATTTATTATCTTTTCCATGATGTTTAGTGTTTTTTGTGTGCTAAGAAATGTTTTCTGACTTGAATATCATAAAGATGTTCTCTTACATTATCTTCTAAAAGCTTTAGTTGCTTTGTTGTTCAGAGTAGATCTGCAATCCACCTTAGATGAGAGGAGTTAAATTTTGTTGTTTTCTTCCCTATGTAGATATCCAAATGACTCAGTATTTGTTGAAGACCATCTTTTCCCATTGCTCTGCAATGCCACCTTTGCATTAACACAAGTATCCATTTGTGTGTGGTAGGTTTTTGAGCTGCCCACTCTTTTCAGTTTGTCTGTTCTTTTATCAGGATAAAGCTGTCTTTATTACTGTTGATTTGTAATATGTTTTGACATCGAGCAGAGCAGGTTCCTCCAGCTTCTTCTTGGTTAACTGTTTCAACTATTCTTGGCCTTCTGTATACATTATATATTCAGCTTATCAGCTTACACATACACACACGTGCGTGCGCGTGAACACACACACACACACACACACAAACTATAGAATTTTTATTGGGATTGTTTTGAATCTATGGATCAATGAGAACACTTTTCAGTATTGAGTCTTCTAATTTACAGAAGACTCCATTTGTTTTATAGTTTTCTTGGGAGACATCTTGTTATATTTTCTATAGAGTTATTCCTAGGAATTTGATGTTTTTGATGCTATTATAAATGATACTTAATTTTGGCAAATTGAAGTAAAATTGATTTTTGTAAATTTATTTTATAGTCAGCAATTTTCTAACTTCCCTCTTAATTAAAATGATTTTTCTGTAGATTCTTTTGGATTTTTTACATCTGTAAATGATGCCTATTTTTTCTTTTTCTTAAACTTTTATTTTTCTTATTATACTAATTATGCCTCCAGTAATGTATTAAATAGAAGTTTGAGATGTTAAATTGAACATTGAAAGCAGTCATTCTTACCTTGTTTCTGATCCCAATGAGAAAGCTTTAAGATTTCACTATTTTGTATGACATTTGCTTAGGTTTTTTTCTAAGAATGCTTAGGTTTTTTTTCAAGAAACCCTTAATAAAGTTAATGCTAGTCTTTTCTATTTCTACCTTACCAAAATAATTTGTTTTAAAATCCATGTATGAATACTGAGGATATTAAAAGCTTTCTTGCATCTATTGAAATAACCATATAATTTTTTTTCTTTTTATGTTGAATTATATTGGTTCATATTTTACATGTTAAATAACCACCTTTTTGGAGTAAATCCAACTTGACTATTGACATTGTCTTTTGTTATGAATCACTAAACCTGGCTTGGTAAAAATTAGTTTAGAAATTTTTCATCCATGTGCACCAATGTTTTTTGCATGATGAGCGAGATTAGCCTATAATATTCCTTTTTGGTATCTTCCTTTTCATGTTTTGTATTGGAATTATTTTGGCTCCATAAAATAAATGAGAAAGTTTTTGTTTTCTGGAAGAGTTTGTATGAGCTTAATGTAAGTCCTTAAGTGACTTATAAAATTCATTGTGGAGACTAATTAGGTTTGATTTCTAATTCTAAGTAGATGAATTATGTAGATTTTTGTGCCTTCTCTTGCGTAAGTTGGTGATTTGTATTTTTCGGGGAGTTTGTCCATTTCATCTACATTTCAGATTTATTGGCATAAAGTTATTCATATCATTTTATGATTTTTAAATAATGTCTGTAGGATATGTATTATTAGGTCTCTCATCATTCTTGATATTGGTTATTTGTGATATCTTTTTTCTTTTTTATTAGTCTTAGCAAAAATGTATCAATTCTGTTGGTATTTTCTAAGAAACAGCTTTTGGCTTTATCCTTTCTAATGCATATATTCCATTACATTACTTTCTGCTCTTTATTATTTTCTTTGGGCATAATTTGCTTTCTTTTTCTAAGTTTTGAGATGAATACTTAGATTACTGACTTCCAACGTTCTTCTTGTCTAAAATATGCACTTAAGGCAGTAAATTACCCTGTAAGTATAGCTCTGGTTGATCTTATATGTGTTGATACATAATTATCTGCTAACATCCAGTTAGAATGATACCTGTTATCTATTAGAACATTTTTCTTTGACCCATGGGTTATGTAGAAGTACATTTCATAATTTTCTTTCCAAATATATGGGTGAAATGTTTTTTTAAAAAAAGATTTAAGATCTTTTTTAAAACAAAAGATTTATTTATTTTAGTAGGGGAGGGCCAGAAGGAGAGGGAGAGAGAGAATCTCATGCAGACTCCCCACAGAACGTGGAGCCTAACGAGGGGTTCAATCCCACCACTCTGAGATCATGACCTGAGTTGAAATCAGGAGTCTGATGCTCAGCCAACTGAGGCACCCAGGCTCAGTATGTATTCTATAGTTTTTGGTTGCTGTGCTCCATATGTGTTTTAGATCAGGCTTATTCATTATGTCCAATATTTTAAATTCAACTGATTTTTTTGTCTGTTCATTCCACAGTTAATAAGAAAGTTATATTAAAATCTTCCACATGATTGTGGATTTGTCTACTTTTCCTTATAATTCTGTCAATTTTATCATTATATATATATTGAAGCTACTACATTATTAACTGTATACACACTTAGAATTGCTGTATCTTTTGATGAGTCAAACCATCTATAATGAATGTACTTCTTTGTCTCTAGTAATTTTTGCCATAAACACTACTTTTATGATTTAATAAAGCTATACCAGTTTTCTTTTGATTAATGTTGAGTGTTACATCTTTTTCCATTCTTTTATTTTTGACCATTTCATATCCTTATATTTCTTATATGTTTTCCGTAAACTGAATATAGTTGGGTTTTGATTTTTACTCAGTTTGGCTTTCTAGGAGAAAGAAATCTCTATGGCTTATTTGGAAGATATTCCTTCTCAGTGTACGTGGCTGGCTTAGTTGGGAAAGCATGTGACTATTGATCTCAGGATTGTGAGTTTGAGCCCCACTTAAAAAAAGGAAGATATTGCTTCCCACTTGATCTTAGCCAAAAGGCCAAGAAGCAGTGGAAGATCTTCCTTCTCAAACCAATCCAAGTAGACTTCTAGGAGAGAGGTGAGAGAAAACTTGAGAAAGGTAGTTTTGGGCCAGATTTTGGAGGGCCTTTTAATGTCAAGGTAAAAAGTTTGGCCTGTATCTTTTTTCAGGGAACCGTTGAAGAGTTTTGAATAGGTAGGTGAGTGATACATATTTTAAGAAGGTTAAATCAGTAAGATTTAACTGGAGCAGGAAGCATTGGAGGCAATAAAGATAGGTTCTGAAAGCATCTTAGTAATGTAGCATTTGGAACAACAGCACCTGATAATATTTGATAGCGAAATGAAAAGCTCAGATGGGATGTGAGGGGGGGCCAGATAGGAATATGACTGTAGAAGTGGCAAGAAATGACTAGAAATATAAAATAAGCAGAATTCTTTGTTTGCTTACATGTGGCTGGGAGGAGACTTAGGTAAAAGATAATGAAAAAACAGATATAGATCTCATGCTGAGATATTTTTATAGGTATCTATTATATGAGTCCTCAGAATAATAAATTAGGTAAGGAGACAATGGTGAATATATTGATTATTAATTATAAAGTTAAATTTTTATGTGAATTTATAAAGTTAAATTACAAATAGTTTAAATTTAAAGATGAGTATAACATTTTCCTTCACCGCCACCTCGCCCAACTTCCACAGTACTATGTTCACTTTGATGTGCAGCCCAGGATCCTCCAGGTCCTAGATAGGTGGTTGCCCCACATCAGTGTTTTTGTAGGTACTTTTGACAAGAGCTTAAGCTTGCGCTTTCCAGATGGAGGCCATGTTACCCTATAATAGCTAACTATTAAGTGCATTTACAACTTTATATTCCTACCTGGTGCCAAATAATTCAGTGGCAAATAATTAAATATTTCCTGTTTCTGGGTTTGCCCTTATCTTCCCCCAAAATGCAATTATTAATCTTTCCTCAATGGCTACTTATCCATTTTTCATTTTTGTGTATGTTAAAGAATGCAGATTTGTATTAGTTATTAGAGTTTTAGGGAATTTTAGATTAATTAGTTAAAATATATGATAATTCGGGGTGCCTGGGTGGCTCAGTTGGTTAAGCGACTGCCTTCGGCTCAGGTCATGATCCCGGAGACCCGGAATCGAGTCCCACATCGGGCTCCCTGCTCGGCGGGAAGGCCTGCTTCTCCCTCTCTCGCTTCCCCTGCTTTTGTTCCCTCTCTGGCTGTGTTTCTCTCTGTCAAATAAATAAAATCTTTAAATATATATATATATGATAATTCTTTTAGTCATGATTATTTAGTAGTCTCTAGGAGACATTTCTATTGTGTTAATTTCCTGGGTGTATTAATCTACTATTTTCATTTTCTCTTTTGCCTTAAAATCTTGGGTTATGAGTTTATCTATAAAATTCCTGTACAATTTGAGTTAGAGTGTTTTTCCAAAATAATTATGGATTTATTTCTCTCTGCTCATTGGAGATTCTTCATCATTTTTTGACTTGTGGCTTTCTAGACCACATGTGACATAAAGTCAGTTCTCTTTTTGTTGTGCAAACCCAATTTATACATTCCCAGGGGATTTATTTTGCTCCAGCACAGACAAACCAGGTTTCCTATTCTCTGTTGTCTTCTTTTGCTTTGGTCGGGAATTTTTTTTTTTTTTTTTTTGGTCCCCAACTGAGATTTTAGCCCTTCTATATGCAGGGATCTTAATTTCAATTTCTACCTTGCAGGAGCCAGGTTCTCATCCCCTGTCCTTCGCATCACCTTAAAAACCAAATTTCTGGGGTGCAGTTGTTATTCACTACCTATCATTTAGTCAGATGCAGAGCAGCCTATTCATTTCTACTGAGTACCTTCTCACTACTGTTTTTAGTTGCTTCAGTATTCCTGGCACCTGGAAATTTTTCTTTTATATGGGCTTAGCTGTGGGTTGTTTTAAATTTGTGTAATTTTTCTCAGCATTTCTCTGGCAGAAGAGACTTATTTTTTAAATTAACATATAATGTGTTATTTGCTTCCGGGGTACAGGTCTGTGAATCATCAGTCTTACACAATTCACAGCACTCACCGTAGCACATCCCCTCCCCAGTGTCCATAACCCAGCCACCCTACCCCCCCCGCATCCCCCACCAACCCTCAGTTTCCTGAGATTGACTTATGATTTGTCTCCCTCCCCAGTCCCATCTTGTTTCATTTTTTCCCTCCCTACCCCCCATGACCCCCCACCCTTTCTCTCAGATTCCTCATATGAGAGAGATCATATGATAATTGGCTTTGTCTGACTGACTTATTTTGCTTAGTGTAATATCCTCCACTTCCACCCACATCATTGCAAATGGCAGGACTTTGTTCTATTTGATAGCTGCATAGTATTCCATTGTACCACATCTTTATTCGTTCATCTACTAATGGACAGCTAAGTTCTTTCCATAGTCTACTATTGTGGACATTGCTGCCATAAACACGTGCCCTTTTGGATCACTACATTTTTATCTTTAGGGTAAATACCCAGTGGTGTGATTGCTGGGTCATAGGGGAGCTGCAGAAGGGATTTTTAATGTATAGTCTGCCATATTGCTGAAACTCAGATCTTTTTTTTTTTTTTTTTTTATTTGACAGACGGAAACACAGCTAGATAGGGGAACACACCAGAGGGGGGATGAGAGAGGAAGAAGCAGCTTTTCCCCCCGAGCAGGAACCTGATGGGGGGCTTAATTCCAGGACTCCCGGATCATGGCCTGAGCTGAAGGCAGATGCTTAACGACTGAGCCACCTAGGCGCCCCTGAAACTCAAATCTTGAATTCTTTCCACATCTATAGTTTTTTCTCCATATATTTCCAGATATTCTTGATTTTATTTATTTTTTTTTAAGGACATTGCATTTCGTAGTTGAAGTGGCCTTAAAATGGGGATATATTTTCCCTTTTTTGATTTAATTTAAAATTATGATGTTGCTAGACCTTGCCACATCATAAATTCTACTCAGAGGCACAAAGGGAATAATTATCTGTAAATATTGATAGAAGACTAGCTCTTTTATGTTGGTCTGGGAAAGTAACCTTGAGAATGCATCCCCTGTTACTAAATAACACCAAATTTACTATGGTGACTACCTTGGGGTCTAAGGGAAAGAGGAATTTGGAATGAGATCATTAGGGGATGCTTTAGTTACATTTGTAGTATCTTATTTCTTGAGTGGTGTATACCCAAGG
The DNA here is from genome assembly GCA_004023965.1 of Spilogale gracilis. NCBI lineage: Eukaryota > Metazoa > Chordata > Mammalia > Carnivora > Mephitidae > Spilogale > Spilogale gracilis. The sequence goes on along the minus strand of PITA01014572.1, from coordinate 6,924 downwards.
GTTTATTATATTCTCTACGTTTTAAAAATATATGAAATGCTTCATAATAAAAATGATTATAAAGGGAATTATCACCATAACGAAATTGTACCGTATCTTTAATTTCACAGAACAGAAGCTACATGGGGCATTTGTCATTGTCATATGCATTTGTCAAGTGAAAAGGTAGTCTTCCATATTAAAGAAGGAGTAAATTGTTATTTCAAGTACTGTTCACATTTAGTTATTTCCACATTAGACTTTGTTTCCCTATGCCTGTTAAAAATGTTGTATGACTGACCACATACTCCAGCCTATCCAGTCATTATGCTACTTCCAACTATCAATTGTAGCATTGAGTAATTCTAGCATTATCCAGAATAATCACAGGTTAAATATGAATCATCTTCTATGCTAAAAATGGCCCTTTTAAGTGTTTTCGTAATCAGATTCTCCACTGATTTTCTTTGTTCACGTTCATTGCAAGAGCTGCTATTGTTCACTCACAGTGATCTTGTTCACTCACATCTTTAACACTGAAATATGAAAGGAAGGAAGGGCAGTGCAGAATCATCCAGACTCTTTCAGAGGTTCACTGAGGCCTGGTATTCTTGCTGCCTTGCACAGACTCCCTCTTGTCCTCACAACATGAAAAACAGTGAACACTTACCGAGTGCTCTCTTTGTGCCAGTCGTTCGGAGGCATTCTTTCTGTATTATCATATTCAACCCCTGTAATAGTCTCGGAGTTATTCTCCTCTTCTTAGAATGAAGGAAACTGATTGCTTTGACTAAATTACACGGCTCCTAAGTGACGAAGTTGAACATTTGCTGAAGTAGCTTCCTCTCTCTGTCTCTGTCCCTAAAATACCATCAAGTGTTGATACTGCCTTGCAGTAATCAATAATTTGATATTATTTAAGCATCAGAAACCGTCACCTGGCTGTGATGAAATGTAGGGTTTAGCTGCTTTGTGTTTGGAAACAGTAGAGAAGAGGGAAATACAGGGAATGGAGGAGTAGTTGAAAGCCAGCTGGGTCATCAGGATGCCCGAGTGGTTGGAGGGCAGAATGCCTGTTAGAATGAGCTGCCTGAGGCTGTGGTAGAGCACCTATTGATGTTGATGGTATGTGTGGATAAGAGAGGTATGCAGCCTCTGGTTTTACATTTTCTTTCATACCAAAGACTATTAAAAGGACAATATTGTCCTGGCATTCTCACCTTTGACCTAAACAAATAAAACCTTCCCTCTCACATCACTACTGTGAGGAGAGGGGGCAGGGCAGGATGGGGACACAAGGATAAAGAAATATGGAAAGGTGACCAGGCCATATTGCTTCCTCTTTCTTAATAGATGAAGCAAAAAGAAAAAGAAAGAAGAATGGAGGGGAGGGCTGGAGAGATGGAGAGATGGATAGCAGGAGAGATTGATTCAATACAGAGAAAAGTATTCACTTACATTTCTTACAGAATAAGGGGCTTGCATTACTGTGTTGTGACTTTATAACTTCAAGAATAAATCAGTGTGATTTAATTTAAACTGAGCCTTCTAAAGAGCAAGGGATCTCCCCCAGTCTTGCTTGGAGAAACTCAAATATCTCCAAACTTTGTTTTGGACTGTTGTTTCTAGGACGTACCGAGGCTTGTGTTAAATTATTCTGGACTTGTTTAAGTAATTCTGCGCCTGAGGCATGTAGACCTTTAGGGACCTTCATTGGATTTGCAATAAATCATAAATAAGTTAGTATGATCTCAATTAAAATAATCCTTCATGTATCTGACTTCATATATCCACTGTCATCTAAATGTGACTAATCTAAATCCTAGTATGAATAGAATATAAGAATTATTAATAAGTTAATAATTATTAATAGATTAATAATAACGTTAGATCATAGGATCCTGAGGCATGAACAGGGATATGAGCAGACATTTTCTTTTGGCTTCAGAATTACACAGGTGTCCAAAAACATTGTAAAGATGTGAGAAGGCGCCAATCTAAGGACAAATGCCCCGAGGTGACCAATAAATAGCTTTGCTTGTGTGAATATTTTGCTGCTTTGTAGTTAAAAAAAAAAAAATCAGTTATTAAATTGAAATTAGGTCTTGTGGAAAACTGTGAATCTGTTTTCTTCAAACTTCCTTAGAAAGATTCAAGTATTTTCAGTGCTCTCCCCGATGTCAGATTTTGAGTTCTCTGTTCTCTGATTCCTTGGGCAGTGGCTATCTTACTACCCCTTCCCTAATGTTTCTGATAAGGACAGCAGAAAATTTTACTGGGAATCTTTTGCAGTCCTTTTGAAACTTTTTTTTTTTTTTAAGATTTTATTTATTTATTTGACACAGAGAGAGAGAGAGATCACAGGTAGGCAAAGAGAGAGAGAGGGAAGCAGCCTCCCTGCCGAGCAGAGAGCCCGATGTGGGACTTGATCCCAGGACCCTGAGATCATGACCTGAGCCGAAGGCAGAGGCTTAACCCTCTGAGCCACCCAGGCGCCCCCTTTTGAAACTTTTTAATAGAAGTTTCTTTTTAAAATATTTCATTCTCTGTACACAGAAGAGGAAAGTGAATTATTCAAATACTTTCTAAAGCACTTTAATGTTGATTAGGACCATTTGTGGCCACTGCCTCATTTAGATGCTTAAAGCAACCTTGTCAAGCAGATAAGGCAGGTGGCAGCCGGTGCTGAGGGTCTTCTGACTCTTAATCTAGTGCTCTTGTCTTATTTCAACTCATTCCTTAGCCAAATGCCAATGAAAAGTTTCTATTTTAATGTGCATTCTTAGATTTTCATATTACTGATATTAACTTTTTGAACATTTATGGAATCATTAGGACTATTATTGTTCATCAGATGGACAATTATAAATGCTCAGTCTGCTTCCGTTAACTGACTTTGCTTTCTCTTCTCTGTATGTTCTGGGTCTCAGAAGTGCAGGATCAAGTGTGCATGGAGTTGGGGGGAGGCCTTATCACTAAACACACATTTAATTTATTACCGCTGGGTGGTAAATGTAATAAATGCCAACTTCAAAGAACATTTCAACATGATACAGGAGGAGATTCTTAATTCAGGATTCTAATATTTAAACACCTTCATTTAGTGGGAACTAGGTGTGGCTGCACACAGTTCAAGTCATTTCTTCGTAAGACTCAGGTGCTCTGTATTTTCTTGTATCATCCCATAAGAACAATGTTAGCCCAGAGAATGCAACTGTGATGCTCAGAGGTTGTGAACTCTAACATCACTGTGTTTATTTTTATGAGAATTACGTGAAGATTAGCCTAAGCAGAGGCATCAAATAACTTAGGATCACAAGCAAAATGGGAAATAAAATGCATTTTATACTGAATATTTACAGATGGATTTGCAAAGAAGAGTTAATTAACTGTGCAACCAACTGGGGATACATTTTTAATGATTTGTAGGTAGTCTAGAAAAAAAGCTAAGTACAAATATCCCAGCCCTAACTGCTCTTCTAAAATGGTCTGAGAACGATAGCAGTGCATTAAAATAACCTGCGAATTTTTCTAACCAAAATAAAAATACCAGTTATGAAATATTTCTTTTACTCTTTGCCAGTTCTTTAGTAGTCCATTAGGTATTTCTAGGACGTGGAGTAGTTGAGATGAAAATTCGAGCTCAGAATCTTGAATAAACTGATTGAGGCGAGTTGGAACTGTGGGTGACCAGAGGCTTTTTCTGTGGCAGAGTTGCCCTCAGACTGGGCATGTGTTTCATTTGGATAAGTCTTTGAAAGTTCCAGGAATTGTGAAAAAAGAGACTTGAAGGAATGTAGAAATAACGAGTCTAATCCTACTATAGCCTAAGAGTAGGCCACTTCCTGGAGGAGAGATTCAGTTCTTTCTGTATGACTTAGCTAAAGTATTCTGTCCGTTTCAGATAAAGAGGTAAGTCACTCAACTTGGTTCCAGAATCTACTCTTTCAACCCCCTCCTCCCCCACATCGGACCATTGTTACAAAACCAGATGTCTTGTATACTGCCCCTTCTTTCCCTGACCTAGAAATTATTGACTGAATCTGTTGTTTTTTGTGACATTGTTTAGAGCGAAAACCAGAATGAGTATCTGGCCTTTGCATTGGATTTCTTTTCAGCTCTGTAGGCCAACGTTTAAGAACATTTTAATCTTTCTGCTGCTTGCACTGGAAATGCTGGGAATTGCAGTCAGTAGTTATCTGATTAGTAATTAGGTGTCCAACAGTAAAGGTGTATATCATTTTATTCTTCTATATTTTCCCTTAGGTAGTACATAGGAGTGATTATCAACTCCCAGGTCCTTTCCACACCTAGGGGTTTTTTTTTGTTTTTTTTTTTTAAACTCCTTAACTGCAATAAAAATAGTCATTTATAGGGTACCTTTTGTGAGCTGGTTTATAACACAGGGATACTGGCATAGTATTTATACCTACATAGATAGCTTTAAAAAGAAGATGCACTCATATGGGACATTATTTCATTGAAGACAATTTTCTTCTAAGTCATAACTTTTATCTTCTTTTCTTTTTATGGCTTTAAATAGCAGCCATTCCTGGTTTCATTCTTTAAATACTCCCCTAAAGCAGTAAAGCTAAAATAGGTGCCTTCAGCTTTTCTTGTACTGCAGAGATTTTATTTTAGAAAAAAAGAAAAGAAATAAAATTTCCTCGAGGCAAAAATTGGAAATTTGGCTTTACTCAGCGTTCCTTAAACTACTAGTCACTGAAAGCCAAAATGAGATAAGATTATGGAATGTTAGCTCTCAAAATTACTTTGTTAAATGTCTTTATTTAACAGACAAATAAGCCAAAGCCCTCTGGGCTCGCCAGTTCTCTCCCAAGTTACACAGATGGGTGGTAGGGAAGTCTGTGGGGATTTCTGTTTAACCCTGAGTATTTGGTGGGCTCTGGCTTGGAAAGCAGCAAGAGAAAGGAAGCTAAGGAAAAACAACCCATGACAGGTTTATGGCCAGCTTGTTAAGTGAGATCCTTGGCTTGACACTGTACTGCTTTCTCTGCTGGGTGTGGATTGACAGGTATTGATGAAATGTCTTCGGTTCTAATTCAAAATGCCTGGTGACAGATTATAACTGACAAGTCGAGGTTATCAGCAAACCACAGGGTGAGTCTGTGGACTGTAGCCTGCAATAGCCTTTATACCAGTTCTGGCAAGCTTCTGTGCTTTAACAGGGATGTACTTGATCTCTTCACCCCCCAAAAGTAGATGAAGTGCTTTAGTAAATATGCCATTAAGATACTTCATTGAACGAAGCCATTAGTACACACCTCAACTACACTGGAAGCGGAGGGCCTTCAGCCACCCAAGAAGCATTATCAACGGCCTAGAGGAATGCCTAGTTCTGTGTTTGCTTGGATATCACATTATTTAATACAGCTTTTCTATTGGCTTGAATAGAGCCAGCGTGATGGAAACAGCAAATTCCTTTCTAGTCTACTCTAAATGAGTCCCTCTGCCACCATGTCCACTTTGTTGTGGTTCGGCCTGCATTAAGTCCTTGACTTTGCCCGAGTCAGACTGTAGGTTTCAGAGTACGCTTTCACCACTAGCTAACCCTCCTTGGAATTTCATTTCCTTATGAGGAAGCTAAATTGGAAGTGTTTTAGAAATGTTTACCATGGATACGCTATTGATGTCAGTTGTCTGCTGTTTTGTTTCTTACCTTTCTGGGCATAATTCTCATGATAATAGAAACAACATGGTGATAGAATTTTGCCACCGCACGAAACCCCAAGATATTCTTTAACTCAATCCTTCATTTTAGAGGTGAAGAAATTATAGGTCAAAGATGTGAAGGGACAGTCATTTATGATGCCTTTGTTATCTTAAGGGAATTCGGTATCTGTAGCTTATTTTTTTTCCTAAAAATTTAAACCTATTTATCCTCTTTTTTTTTTTTTTTAACCTATTTATCCTCTTAAATCCTTAGTTACGATTAGGTTTTCATCCCCTTGTAGTGGTTGATATGATTTGTGTAAGAAAACTTAGGTACAAAGAGATGACTTGGCCAAAGTCAGAGATTGAGGTAAACTAGAGAAAAACCTGGTGTTGAGTTTTGCGGTACTAATCCAGAGACAAAGACCTTTTTAAAAAAGCTTGCACTCATTTCTTTTGATATTTTTCACATTTTTTGCACAGATTTTAAAAGATGTTTATGCTAATTTTTTGCTTACGTGTAATTGACACGCAGTGTTGCACTAGTTTCAGATGCACCACGTAGTGATTCAGCAAGCTTATGCATTATGCTGTGCTCACCACTGGCACAGCCTCTGTCTGTTGCCGGCTATTACAGTATCATTGACTACGTTCCTTATACTGTACCTTCTATTCCTGTGACTTGTTCATTCCATAACTAGAAGCCTGTATTTCTCACTCCCCTTTACCCATTTTGTCCAGCCCTCCCTCCCTTTTTCCCTCTGGCAACCATCAGTTTGTTCTCTGTGTTTACAGGTCTCATTCTGCTTTTTGTTTATTTTTTTTTAAATTCTACTTATGAATGAAATTATATGGCATTTGTCTTTCTTCAGTCTGACTTATTTCACTTAGCATGATACCCTCTAGGTTTATCTGTGTTGTTGCAAATGGCAAGATGTCATCCTGTTTTCTGGTGGCATAATATTTCATATGTTTATATAAATATGTGTTTATATGTTATGTAACTATATATAAAGCATGTTTATGTTATGTAAATACATATTATATATACACACTTCACTTATCCATCTAGCACCATATTCTTAGATTGTTTCCATATCTTGGCTATTGTAAATTAAATAATGCTGCAATAAACATAGGGGTGCATATGTCCTTTCAAATTAATTTTTCATTTTCTTTGAGTAATACGTGATAGAGAGATTATTGGATACTATGGTATTTCTATTTTCAATTTTTTGAGGAACCTCCACACTGTTTTCCACAGTAGCTGCC